>CM077158.1:49881942-50041942 GCA_039583875.1 Platanthera guangdongensis | reverse complement strand
GGGCATATAGTTTCTGACTGTCCAGAGAACAAGAACAAGGATAGAAGGGACAGAAAAGAAAGAAGAAAGGAGATGGACTCCAAAAGGAATGGAAATAGCAAACCTTCCTCCAGCAAAAATAAGCACACAAGGAAAGGATTTGTTGCTGAATCCTGGAGTGAGACTGAAGAGGAGTCAGAAGCCTCTTCCAGCTCCAGTGATGATGAGGATGATGCAGAGGAAAAAGGAGTTCTGCATGATGGCAATCAATGCCTCACAACACAACTCAGAGGAAGAGGAGTCAGAGTCAGACTCAGAGACTCAACCTGAAGAAGATCAGGTAATCAGCTCTTTTGATTTTACTTCAGAAGATTTTAAATTTGAATTTAAAGCACTATGTTTAGACCTGCTAAAGTCTGAGAAAGAGATCATCTCTCTCAGAAATCAATTATCTGAACAAAATGTTTTAAAATCAGAAAACCTCAAACTCTCTCAGGAGTTGGAGAACTATAGGGAACAGATAGCTTCACTGAAGAGTGAGCTCTCTAAGGCCAAGAAGCTTGAAGAATCTCTCAATGGGAGAAGCATCAAGCTGATGGACATCACAAGCACAGTGAACTCAAGATTCAACAGTACACTGGGCTTGGGTGCCTCATCCAGCCAACCTATTGTTCTAACAACCCCTATCAAGTTCATTTCTGACAAGGGAAAGGGAGTTGTAGAGGTTGCCAGGAAAAATTCTGATCTGCCTCAGAAAACTAAAGTCCAGCACAAATCGTCGAACGGAGATCGACGATCGCCGAATGAAGATCGACGATCGCCGAACGCAGCTCGACGATCTCAGGAAAAATCGTCGAATGCTGATCGACGATCTCAGCCAAGATCGTCGAACGCTGGTCGACGATCCCATATACCTGACCTCAGCCATAGTCGACCGTCGAACGGAGCTCGACGATCTGACCCACGATCGTCGAACGCAGCTCCAAGATCGTCGAACAGAGGTCAGAGCTCTGGAAAGTTTTTCAAAGGCAAGTCAAAATTGAATCCTAAGGGTTCTTCATCCCAAACCTTTAACCCTTATACTGAATGGATTATACCTCCAAGGAGATATCATCCTGAAGGATATAAGAGTCAGCCAGGGATATCTTTCATTTCTGAATTTAAAGGTTATCAACCTAGGCCCAAGGTAAACTGGGTCAAAAACAAGTGAATTGCTTTATGTGCAGGTGAAGACCTATCCAACATCTAACCAGCAATGGTATTTGGATAGTGGGTGCTCTAAGCACATGACAGGGAACAAGGACAACCTCAATTCCTTTAGAGCCAAGCTTGGACCCAAAGTTATCTTTGGTGATTCCAACTTTGGACAAACTAAAGGATATGGTGCAGTCCAGATTGGTTCAGTAACCTTCAAGAAGGTAGCATATGTGGAAGGACTGAAGCACAACCTAATCAGCATCAGTCAGCTATGTGATGAAGGCTACCAGGTGACCTTCAGCAAAACCCTATGCAAAATCAAGTCAGAGGACAACACAACTGCGTTGACAGGTAAAAGGAAAGGTAACATCTACCTAGTAGATTTTCTTTCAACTTCTATAGATATGTGTTTATTCAATTCAGTTTGTAGACCAAATGTGTTATGGCATAAGAGACTAGGACACCTAAACCTTAGAACTATTGCTAGGCTCTCCAAGGACAACCTTGTTAGAGGACTACCTTCTGGCCCCTATAAGAAGGAAGGACTCTGCAAGCCTTGTCAATTAGGCAAGCAAACTAAGAACAGTTTTAAGTCACTTAATAAGAGTGATTCACCTAGGATATTGTATCTGTTACACATGGATCTATTTGGACCCATCACAGTACAAAGCCTAGGAGGGAAATCCTACACTTTAGTGATTGTAGATGACTTCTCTAAATTCACTTGGGTGTTCTTTCTAAGGAAGAAGTCTGATAACTTTAAGTGTCTGACAGAGTTTCTCAAATGTATAAAGATTGAGTTCAATACTCACATTGCCCTGATCAGAAGTGATCATGGGACAGAGTTTGATTCTCTTCTTATGCAAGAGTTCTGTCAGAGTGGAGAGATCAGGCATACTTTCTCAGCTCCTAGAACTCCTCAACAAAATGGGGTAGCTGAAAGGAAAAATAGAACCCTTATTGAATCTGCCACTACATTGTTGTCAGATGCTCATCTACCTCTATCCTTCTGGGCAGAGGCAGTGAACACCTCCAACTATATGCTGAACAGAAGTCTGATACATAAACTGAAGGGAAAGACTCCCTATGAATTACTCAAAGGGAAGAAACCTAAAGTTGACTATTTCAGAATTTTTGGTTGCATTTGCTATATTCACAATAATGATAAGAAATATCTAGCAAAATTTCAAGCCAAAGCGGATGAAGGAGTGTTTCTGGGATACTCCATGATCAGCAAGGCCTATAGGGTCTATAATAAATCATCATTGAAAATTGAGGAATCTGTTCATGTTTCTTTTGATGAAACTAACATGTCTTTCAAGGAGAAGATTTCTTCTACCATAGAACCCTTGCAGGAACACTCTCTAGTTGAAGATATGAACAAGTTACAGGTTGCTCAAGAAGAAGAAAGCAGTGAAGATGAAAGCAATGCTCAACATATTGAAGCACAACCTAAAGAGCCAGTTGTTGTACCACAAGAGGAAACAACAACACAGGTTTGTGAACAATCAACACCCCCTGTTGATTTAGTAACATCAAGAGACCATCCAATTTCCCAAATAATTGGAGAAATCTCAGCTGGTGTGCAAACCAGAAATCAGGTCAACCAAAACCTATTGCACACCTGTTTCCTTTCTCAAATTGAACCTCAGTCCATTCAAGATGCAGAGCAAGATCCACACTGGATCATTGCCATGCAAGAGGAGTTGCATCAATTTGAGAGGAACAAAGTATGGGAACTAGTGCCAAAGCCAAAGGATCATTCCATTGATGGAACAAAATGGGTATTCAGAAATAAACTGGATGATCAAGGAGTAATAATAAGGAACAAGGCAAGGCTAGTTGCCCAAGGATATTCTCAAGAAGAAGGAATTGACTACGACCAGACCTTTGCACCTGTTGCAAGATTAGAAGCCATCAGGATATTTTTAGCTTATGCAGCTCATAAAGGCTTCAAGGTTTATCTGATGGATGTCAAGAGTGCTTTCTTAAATGGAGACATCAAAGAGGAAGTCTATGTCAGACAACCTCCAGGTTTTATCTCTCCAACTCATCCTGATTATGTTTTTAGATTACATAAAGCATTATATGGTCTCAAGCAAGCTCCTAGAGCATGTTATGAGACCCTAGCATGCTTTCTCTTGGAAAATGGTTTTATAAGGGGTAGAGTAGACCAAACTCTTTTTATTAGAACCCATAAGTCTCATACCCTACTAGTACAAATCTATGTGGACGATATCATTTTTGGTTCTACTGACTCAAAATTGTGCAGAAGGTTTTCTAACCTAATGCATTCTAAATTTGAGATGAGTAGCATGGGTGAGCTATCCTTCTTCCTAGGATTGCAAGTCAAACAACATGCTGAAGGCATCTTTATTTCTCAAACCAAATATGCTAATGTGCTGGTTAAGAAATTTGGCATGTCTGAGGCATCTTGTATGAAAACACCCATGCCTACCAATGCTGTATTGGATGCTGATGAACATGGGAAACCTGTTGATCAGACAACATATAGAGCAATGATTGGCTCTTTACTGTATCTTACAGCTAGTAGACCAGATATAATGTTTGCTACATGTATATGTGCTAGGTTCCAAGTTAGCCCTAGAGAGTCACACCTCACTTTAGTAAAGAGGATTCTTAGGTATGTTAAAAGTTGTCCAAATCTAGGTCTCTGGTATCCAAAAGATTCAGCATTTGAGTTAACTGGATTCTCTGATGCTGATTATGCTGGATGCAGAATTGACAGGAAAAGCACCAGTGGAACTTGTCAGTTCCTTGGTGATAGACTTGTCTCTTGGTTTTGCAAGAAACAAACATCTGTGTCAACTTCAACTGCTGAAGCTGAATATATGGCTGCAGGCAGTTGTTGTTCACAAATGCTGTGGATTCAAAATCAACTCCTAGACTATGGTTACAACTTAGAGAAGTCAAAAATCTTTTGTGACAATACAAGTGCTATTTCCATAGCTCAAAATCCAGTCCTCCATAGTAGGACAAAACACATAGAGATTAGGCATCACTTCTTAAGGGACAATGTTGAAAAGAATAAAATTGAATTGCAATATATCCCAACTGATTTACAAAGTGGAGATATTTTCACCAAGCCTTTGGATGAAAAGAAACACACCTTCTTCCTAAATCAGTTAGGAATGTTAGATGGAGGAAGTCTTAAATAATATCCAAGATTTTGAAAGCTAAAAATTGACCAAGACTAGGCAAAAATTCTGATTTTCCTTAGTGTCTAGAATTTTCTGATCTCTGAACTGCGCTCGACGATTTTCCCAAAGATCGTCGAACGGGGTTCGACGATTTCCAGAATCGTCGAACTGAGTTCAGCGCTCCTCAGATAGTATGAACTATCCCTTCTGGTCAACGATCGTCGAACGGCGCTCGACGATTTTGTTCACTGAACGATCGTCGAACGGAGCTCGACGCCTTTCCAGATCGTCGAACGGAGATCGACGATGTTGAAGTCTCTTCAGATTCCTTTAGAAGCCTCGATCGTCGAACTGAGTTCAACGATCTTTCCCTTTCTGCGTCGAACCCTAATATAAAACTCATTTTTCGCCGTCGTTCTCTCTTGCGCTTTCAATTTCTCTGCAAAAATTTTCTTCCCTCCAAACAGTTCTACGCTTGTTCGGTCTGTTTGTTAAGTTTTTGCAGGTACCATGGCCGTCTCAGTCGCTGTCCTCGCCGCAATGAAGTTTGATGCAGGATTTGACATTGATCTGGACTCCTTCAACACCACTGATCAAATCTTCCAGGACATCCTGAGTTTATTCAAAGATCAGCATTTGTCTGCCCTCATGACCACAAGAATCAAACTTGCTTCAGATGAAATAAAGGAATGGGTATATACTGCACACAATCTAGACAACAACACCATAGTTGGATCTATAGCTGGCACCCAGGTACCTCTGACCCCAACAGTCTTAACAGAGGTTTTTGGTTTAAGAAATGGTGAAGACACTGCTGAACTATCTGGAGAAGAATTTTCTGATATACTTGCCAGGATGGGTCATCCTGAGGGAAACCCTAGCAAGTTGTTTAAGAGGAACTTGTCAGTTGAATACAGGTTCCTGACAGATGTTGTAGGCAAGGTGCTGTTGGCAAAACATTCTGCACATGACACCATCTCAAGACATCAGCTCTGCCTCATGGGAGCTCTTGTAGATAGGAAAAGTTTGAATTGGGGAGAGGTCTTCTTTGACCTGATAAAGAAAAAGATTAATAAAACCTTTGTAAATTTTGGAAGAATTCTGGGAGTTTTCCTTCAGGCAAGGTGCCCTGCTCTGCTGGTCTCCTCTGGAGTGCACATCAATGCCTCCAAGATACTCACCTGTGCCCTATTTGGGAAATGGGACAGGAAAATTAGCAAGCCCAGCAGGACCTCTTCAACTGCCCCTTCAGGCACCAGGACTCAAAGAGTCACTCCCCCCCAGGTCTCTGCTCCTGCAGAAGACCTGCCTGCTGCTAGTGCTGCTTCTCCTCCTCCTCCAAGTCCAACCCTACCTATTCCATCCACCACTCCAGCTCCATCCACCACTCCAGCTCCATCCACCATTACAATCTCCAGCCCATCTCCAACCTCTATTCCATCTCCAGCAACCATTTCATCTCCACCAGTAGACCACTTCCACCCCTTATTCTCATATCCACCACCAGATGTCACCTCATCCCCATTCATACCATCCTTCACACTTCTGGATGAATCCTACATGGATGATTCCCCCTCCTCTCCTCCAGAATTACCATCCTCTTCAACATCTTTCCAAGACCTTCTCCACCACATCATTGACCAACCCACTTTCACTCCCTCCATATCCATCCCTTTGTCCTCCATCTCCACAATCCCCTCTCCTGAGCCATTCATTCCACCATTCAGCCCTCCACCTCCAGCTTCTTCAGCCATCCCTGTACCCTCTACCTCTGCTCCTCTTCTTGAGCAAGTAGATCTCTCAGCCCTTGCTGACAAGTTGTATGAGCTCATTGCCCCCAGGCTCTCCCTCCTCTTGGAGACCTCTTTGGCTCCTCTACACTTGTCAGTGGCAGCCCTCTCTGCCAGGCTTTCTTCTCTCCTTCCTCAAGCAGCCCCACCAGCAGTTTGCCTTGATACAGAGGTATCTGCATCCAGGCAGGGGGAGATGCCCTATGAAGCCAGCCTTCATGCTGCTGCTGCTGCTGTGTTTGTTTCTTCTGCTCCAGTTGCTGTGCCTACTCCAGTCTTAGCAATAGACCTAAGGTCTTTGCTCTCTGCATTTGATACTGCATATTTCAGCTACCTTCCAGAGCCAAATGCTGTCCAGCCCCCAGAAGATCTGTCCAAGGCTATGGTGCCCTTCTCTGGCTGTGACCCCAATATTATTTCTTCTCTTATACACTCAGTGACTGCTGCTGCTGCTGTTGAAGAAACTGTCTCTGCTGCTGCTGAAGAAAATGTTCCTACTGCTGCTGAAATCCAAATTGTTTCTGATGAGCCCATTTCCCAGGAATTTCTAATGTCAGAGGCCATTGATGTTGAGTGATGGGCCCGCGAACAGACTCTTACTGTGGTTGGTTCGGTGAGTCGATCGCCGCGGGCTTGCTCGGGTAGGCAAGTGCACCTATCGTAAGTAGTACTCGATATTCGGGGGAATACCGAGGTCGTATTGTTCTCGGGGTCGCGTTGACTATTCTTACTCCTCCGGGAGGACTATTATTTTACTGAAAGTAAGGTTGATGTTTTTAATTAACTAAAAACCGAAAAGCAAAGGAGCGAAAAACGATTTAGAGAATATTCGATGAAGGGTTAACGCTCGGCATCGAATCGGATTAATACTAAAATAATTTTTAATAATAAAAAGACTTAGTTTTCAAATTAATAATAAGACAACTTGGCCGTGGAGGTTCCACAAATGTGAGCTCACCTAGCTATAGGGATATCGCTCACCTAAACGTTAAGACTATTCGACCGAACGTTAGTCCGACGAAGGATTCCTCTTAACGCCCGCTTTACGCTAAGAACCCCGCTATTGGGTGGGGGACCCAATCCGGTAGAATTACGCTAGTCCTCTCTCGAGGGTATGCACGCAACTCTATTTACCCAGGGGTGATCGGTCCATATGCACGGCCTCTCGGCTAGCTAGCATATGGACTACGGAAATAGGGCCCACACATCGATTATGTGGTCCTACGCGTCGTAAACCCGGGGTAAACCCTAAGTGCTTAAATTAAAATGAAAATAAAGAACTTTAATTATTATAAATCATTTTAAATGTCCCAATGCTCTTCGATGCCGAGGCTAATAGCGATTAGCCACACATCGGTATGGGGACGGCTTATAATTTAGTGAGGCGCGGGTTCGAAATTAAACACTAAACGTTTATAAGAAAGGGACAAAAGAAAAATAACAACATTTAGAAAACTAAAAAGATTAGCTATAACAAGAACTCACGCACACTCCAAATTATAAATTAAACAAAAGCTAAGTTACACATAAAAGAAAATTGCATATTCAAATTTGCGAGTCCCACTCAAACGAGTGGGGGCGGTAAATAAAGGCTGAAAATTGCAAGTCCTACTCAAACGAGTAGGACTGAAATGAAAGCGAGTCCTACTCAAATGAGTAGGAGAAAATAAATGCGATTACAGGGCTAAAAAGTCCGGCCATTTAACTCAAGTGAGTAGGCGGAAAAAATAAAGTAAAATTGCAAGTCCTACTCAAACGAGTAGGACTGAAAAAAGGTCCGGCCATTTAAACTCAAGTGAGTAGGCGGAAAAATAAAGAAAGAAAAATTACAAGTCCTACTCAAACGAGTAGGACTGAAAATGAAAACGATGCGCCATTTAACTCTTAACGAGTAGGCGGAAATAAATGCACACGAACACACACACTCCATATGAAATTCAGGAAAGCAATAAAATTATACACCTACACTCACACACTCTACATAATTTGAATCAAAGCATTAAAAGGAAAGCATTAAAACAAAGCATGAAAATTTAACACCTACACTCACACACACTTCATGAAAATATAAGAAGAACAAAAAGAAATTTAAGCTCATACACTCACACACACTAATAACAAAGAAAAATTTAAGTTACCTAAAAATGAAAATAACAAGATTTCTACTCCTAAAACTTACCCAAAACACATAAAAAGAACAAACAAAAATAATATGAGCAAAAAGTTTTACAAAATAAAGTCAAAATCAAAGGTGCTCAAAAAATTAAAACTTTAACTTTTTCATGCTTAGGTTTTGCCAAAAATGAATAAAAAGAGAAAATTAAAATTTTAGAAGACAAAAGTTTTTCAAAACAAATTAAAAATCAAAGTTTTTGGAAAATAAAAATACCAACATTTTCATTCTTGTAATGTTATGAAAGTGATAAAAAAAAGTGAGAAAGAAGTTGAAAAGAACAAAAAAGGTTTTACAATCCTAAAAGAAAACTAAGTAAAAAAAACAAAATCACTTTTTAAAATCTCTTTTATAAAATCATAAGGATGAAAACAAAATATTAAGCATGAAGACAAGTTAAAGGAAAAAAAAGACAAGGAAAGAAAGGGGAAAACCTAACATTCCTAAGCATGAAAACAAGTAAAAAAAACATGTAAAGTAAGCAAATTACACTCATACACACACACACACTTTTCATAAATGAAGAACAAGTGAAGAACAAGTGAAGAACAAAGATAAAAAGGGGAAAGAAAGTGGGCACAAGTTTCATTCCAAAGCTAAGTAAGAAGAGAAAATCTAACATTTTATTGAATTTTAGGAACTATTACAAGCTATTACAAGGGTTAAAGCTAAGACAAAACAAGAAATGAAATAAAAAAGGGAGAAATCTCCTTACATAGCCTTGAAAATCACGGATGCAGCCCACAAAAATACACTAAATTGGCCCAAAAATCTGAACCCTTGGACCTTACAGAACTGGGCTATTTATAGGAAAAAATTTCTAAGTACACGCCCTCGGTCACGGGCGTGACATGGGGGCGTGACAGTACTATTCATGAAGGCGGCTGGCGATTGGACAGCAAAGTTGACTTCGGGCTGAGTTCGCAGCAGTCACGCCCAAGGTCACGGGCGTGACCTAGGGCGTGTCGGGGAGGTAGAACCGGGCGCGGGTTGCGTCAAATGTCCTCGGCAGCATCTTGTCGGGCCAGCTGGAAAGGTCACGCCCCATGTCACGGGCGTGACTATGGGCGTGACAGTCGGGTCGACACTCGACGAATGTCGAGCGGAAAGTGTCGAGTCGAAATCGTTGAGCTGAAATTGGGTCACGCCCCCGGTCACGGGCGTGACTATGGGCGTGACAGTTGGTGTCGACACTCGACGATCGTCGAGTGGAATTCGTCGAGAGGAGAGGACACGGGCTTGGGTCACGCCCCGTGTCGGGTGACACGGGCGTGTCAAGCCTTTTCTTCAGAAATTTTCCGATTTCACGGGAAATGCACAGTCACGGCTCGGTCACGGGCGTGACCCATGTGTCACGGGCGTGTACTTCCCAATTTTTGGCAGATTTTGGAATTTTTCTGAAAATAAAAATAAAACAAGTTAGGAGAAAATTTACAAGAATTGGAACATTTTATTGAACAAAAATAAGTAAAAACGACGAAAATAAATGAAAATGACTAAATTAATGTGCATAAAAATACGCATATTTACAGTTCATCAAATACCCCCATACTTAGGCTTTTGCTATTCCAGAGCAAAAGTTTGAGGTGAATCTATAAGGAATAAAAAAAAACTCTAAGTTTTGGCTATCGCTTAATTAATTATAAGAGAGATCGAAATAAATATACGGGGTGTAAGAGTTAAGTCCTAAAATTATGTAGATGATTTAAATAGCGCAAAAGTTTTGGCCAAAAGACTTCTTGATGTAATCAAATAGAAGGCAACATTTGTAATGGTTAGGTTAACGAAAATAGTTTGGAATTATAAGAATTCTAGCTTATACGAGTGCTACCGGAAATAATACAATTTACTAATTATGCTCTCAAAAAGATTTTTGAATTAATTCTAGAATCGTGTAATTGGCTAAGGGGGTAGTGTGGTTTATGAAGAGGGTTTTGATATTTGAGGTGAGGTAAGTTTTTTCTCGAACCTCCATTTTTTTTTTCTTTTGGATTATTAGGAAAACGAAATCTTATTTTCCTAATATGATTTTTGTTTTTCAACTTCATAATAATAAAAAATAACCCAATGTATATTTGCAGGAGTAATGAATTTTATCCTCTTACTCCCTATATAATCTTTTAAATTATTGGGTGCCTATGTTTACGGAACGAAATCTTGTTCCCATTGACATAAGATCTTTTAAGGATAAAATTTTTCATGCCAAGTAGGTCATGAAAAGTGAGGGGAGAAAGGAAAACTAGATTGTAATCCTAAAAATTTTTGAGAGCAACCTTAATAATTTGTACGTTCCAATGTTTTCAGAAAGCTAAAAGTAAGTATAATTGAATTCTATAGTCGTTATTTCCTAACATAATATACGTGCTCCTATTAATGAAAAATTAGAAGTAGTGCCTAAAACGAGTCCGCTAGTTTTAACAAAGCATAAAGAATTCTTTAAAACTTAACCCCGGCTATTTAAATGTTTCAATCGATAATTAACAAACGGGTAGTAAACAGAGAATTAATAGTATTCACATATAAATAAACTCAAAACAGAATTTTTGGATAGCAGAAAAGTTAAGTATGGAATATTTAATTTATTTGTTGCAAAACATTTTTTTGTTTTTTTATAGTTTTTTGTAAACATTTTTTTTTGTGTTTTTCATTTATTATCTTTTTTTTTTGTATTTTTGTTTTTCTCAATTTTTTTGTTTGAAAATTTTTTGAACTATTATCTTTTTTTTTTTGTATTTTTGTTTTTCTCAATTTTTTTGTTTGAAAATTTTTTGAACTATTATCTTTTTTTTTGTATTTTTTAAGAGAATTTTCATAATATGTACAAAAATAAGGGAGAAAAAGAAAAATGTTTGTACAAGAATGAGGAAGGGGGAGAGAGAAAAAACAAAAAATATATACAAAGAGAAACAAAACAAAAAAAAAATTTTTTTTTTTGTTTTTTCATAAAAATTTTTTTTGTTTTTTTTTTGTTTTTTTTTCATTTAAAATTTTTTTGTTTCATTTTAAGATGTTTTTTTAATTTTTTTGTTTTTTTTTGTTGTTATATGTATTTTTTTTGTATTTATCTTTTTTTTTTTTTTGAGATGCAGTAAAATTAAAGTGCAGAAAGTAAAGCACGAAAATACCCCCATACTTAAGTCCAACATTGTCCCCAATGTTGTATCGTAAGTATGCGGAACAGAAAGGAAAGACAATATGTACAAAGAAAAGAAAGGGAAGGGGGTAGAAGCTTCCCTGAAACGCGGAGGGGAAGGCCGATCAGAAACCCTGCGTTTATTAGAAAAAACAGCAAAGATAATGAGGAAAGGGCGAAAAAGATAAGCGAGGGGTGCCTCCCAGGAGCGCTTTGTTTATAGTCGTGTAGCTTGACTATTTTGGCGGGTTTATAATGTGGAGGAAAGTTATGGTTTCGCTAAAACCGATCACTGGGTCGCCTGCTATATAAGACTTTAACCGATGACCGTTTACTTTAAAAGAGCCTTTGTCCGGGTGGGAGACGAGTACAGTTCCATAAGGAAAAACTTCTTCAACTAAGAAGGGACCGGACCATCTAGATTTTAATTTACCTGGAAAAAGCCTAAGACGTGAATTGTAAAGAAGGACAAGATCGCCCGGAGAAAATAATTTTTGGGACTTGATTTTTCGATCGTGATATAACTTAGAGCGCTCCTTATAGAATTTATTGCTCTCGTAAGCGTTCGCACGCCATTCATCGAGCTCGTTTAGTTGCAGTTTTCTATTCTGAGCGGCTAAGTTGGAGTCGAGGTTTAAGAGTTTTAAAGCCCAAAGTGCGCGATGTTCTAATTCTACGGGTAAATGACACGCTTTGCCGTAGACTAACCGGAACGGCGTACATCCAATAGCGGTTTTGTATGCCGTCCGATACGCCCACAACGCATCGTCGAGTTTAACGGACCAATCTTTCCTATTTAGCGAAACGGTTTTTTCTAAAATTCGCTTAATCTCTCGATTTACTACCTCGACTTGGCCACTTGTTTGCGGGTGGTAGGGGGTGGCAAGCTTGTGCGTGACTCCGTATTTAGCTAACGTCTTAGCCATAAGAGCGTTACAGAAATGCGTTCCCCTATCACTAACAATTGTGCGAGGCGTGCCGAAGCGAGAAAATAATTTTTTAAGAAATGTAACGACGACTCGCGCATCGTTGGTGGGGAGAGCTTGCGCTTCCGCCCACCTCGATACGTAGTCGACCGCCACTAAAATATACATATTTTTGAAAGACGGAGGTAGGGGGCCAACAAAATCTATGCCCCACAAATCGAAGACTTCGCATTCTAAAAACATGTTTTGGGGCATCTCGTCGCGACGAGAGATGTTACCCGACCGCTGACAGCTATCGCATGCGCGCACAAAATTATGCGCGTCTTTGAAGAGAGTGGGCCAAAAGTAGCCCGCCTCTAGCGCCTTCCGAGCGGTCCGGTTGGCTTGATAATGCCCACCGGCTGGACCCTCGTGGCAGTGCTTAAGAATTTGCAAGCACTCCACACCCGCAACGCATCTTCGGACCGCTTGGTCCGCGCAGATACGAAAAAGAAATGGGTCCTCCCAAAAGAAATTTTTCAAGTCAGAAAAAAATTTCTTCTTTTGATGACTGGAAAACTCTTTTGGAAGGACCCGCGCTACTAAGAAATTTGCAAAATCTGCGAACCAAGGCGAAGATGACGAAGATTTATTAATGGCAAGAAGGCGTTCCTCGGGGAATCTGTCATTTATTTCAGATTCGACGAGCGCTTCCGCACCCGGATTTTCTAAACGGGAGAGGTGGTCTGCCGCTAGATTTTCCGCTCCCCGCTTATCTCGGATCTCCAAGTCAAACTCTTGTAGGAGGAGAATCCATCGAAGAAGGCGGGGCTTCGCATCATTTTTAGCTAATAAATACTTAAGCGCGGAGTGATCGGTAAAAACGATAACTTTAGATAGCGTTATATACGAGCGAAACTTATCGAAAGCGAAAACGACGGCTAAGAGTTCCTTTTCCGTTGTCGTGTAATTTACTTGTGCGGAAGTGAGCGTCTTGCTAGCGTAATAAATAGGATGAAAATGTTTTTCTACGCGTTGGCCAAGAACGGCACCTAAGGCAATATCACTAGCGTCGCACATTATTTCGAACGGAAGGGACCAATTAGGGGCCACTAATATTGGTGAAGAGATAAGTTTTTGTTTTATTAAATTAAAGGCGGACTCGCATTCGCTACTAAAGATGAAGCGTGATTCCTTTTCCAAGAGGTGAGTTAGCGGCTTTGTTATTTTTGAAAAGTCTTGAATAAAGCGTCGATAAAAGTCCGCATGGCCTAAGAAACTCCTAATAGATTTTACGTTGGTTGGATGCGGAAGTTTTTCTATAATTTCTATCTTGGCCTTATCCACCTCTATCCCCTTAGACGAAATCATATGGCCGAGGAACAAACCTCCTCGAACCATAAAGTTGCATTTTTCCCAATTTAGAACAAGGCTTGTGTCCTCGCACCGTTGAAGAACACGATCTAAATTGTTAAGGCAATCGGGAAAAGAGCGTCCGAAAACAGAAAAGTCATCCATAAAGACTTCCATAATGTCTTCTACTAGCTCGCCAAAGATTGCTAGCATACATCTTTGGAATGTAGCTGGCGCGTTGCAGAGGCCAAATGGCATTCTTCGATATGCGAAGGTGCCGAACGGGCAAGTAAAAGTTGTTTTCTCTTGATCATCGGGGGAAATGGGGATTTGGAAAAACCCCGATAAACCATCAAGAAAACAATAATACGGATGACCGGATAAACGCTCTAAAATCTGGTCTAGAAATGGCAGAGGGAAATGGTCCTTGCGGGTGGCGTCGTTAAGTTTCCTATAGTCGATGCACACTCGCCAACCCGTAACAGTACGAGTTGGGACAAGCTCGTTATGCTCATTCGCCACTACGGTAAGACCGCCCTTCTTGGGCATGACATGCACGGGACTAACCCATGCACTGTCCGAAATAGGGTAGATAATCCCCGCATCTAATAACTTAATGATTTCGGCTTTAACGACGTCTTTCATGTTTGGGTTAAGACGACGTTGCGGCTGAATCGTTTTGCGGCAATTATCGTTTAGGAAAATCTTATGGGTGCAAAAGGAGGGGCTAATCCCCTTTAGGTCAGAGATTTGCCACGCAATTGCGTGGCGATGTTTAAATAAAACTTCCAATAAATCGGAAGTCTCCGAATCACTCAAGTCCGAAGAAATGATAACGGGGAGCGTATCACCTTTTCCCAAAAAAGCGTACTTGAGCGAGGCGGGTAAGGGTTTGAGGTCTAGGATGGGCGGTTCTTCTAGGGAGGTTTTAATTCCTATGTCTTTCTTACCAATTGGTTCGAAAGGCAAGTCTATAGACGTATCCTCATCGCAGTTAAAATTTTCGAGCGCATAAATGTCGTCATTTAAAAATACGGACTCGAAAATGGGAGAAGAACGATCTCCGAAAAAGGTATCTAAAGAATAGCAGAAATCGTCGCTCGATGACAAATTGTCCATCGAGGGATTAATAGAGAAAGTAACTTGGTCATCGCCTACTCGGAGGAGAAGGCTACCATTACTAACATCTATTAGTGCGCGGGAGGTGGCGAGAAAAGGGCGGCCGAGTATTATTGGTACCTCGGCGTCCTCCTCGATATCTAAGATGACGAAGTCTACCGGGAAGGTAAACTTGTCGACTCGGACAAGGACGTCCTCCACTACCCCGATAGGGAACTTAACCGAGCGATCCGCTAATTGGATGCGCATATTCGTAGGACTAGGAGTACCCAAACCTAAACGCGAAAAGAGCGAGAACGGCATCAGATTAATGCTAGCCCCTAAATCAGCTAAGGCGTACTTTACTAATATATCGCCAAAAAGGCACGGGATGGAAAACCGTCCCGGGTCGTTTTGTTTTGCGGGCAATTTATTAGTAAGGGCCGCCGAGCAGACAGCGTTGAGAGATACATGCGAAATATCCTCTAATTTGCGTTTATTAGAAAGTAGTTCTTTTAAAAATTTCGCATATTTGGGCATTTGCGAGATAGCCTCGCAAAAAGGAACATTAATGTGAATTTGTTTTAATAATAAAATAATTTTTTCATATTGCGCGTCCTTACGCTCGTTTTCTAACTTATGCGGATACGGAAGAGCCTTGTTTAAAATAATTTTTTCTTTTATAATAGGTAAAGGCGGCGTGAGCGAAGAAAGGGGAAGAGGGGTCGGAGGTGAAATATGTACCTGAGGGTCGGTCCGTTTTGGATCGACCACCTCCTTTCCGCTACGGAGGGTTATAGCGTTGGCGTTCTCCCGCGGATTGGGCTCCGTGTTTCCCGGCAGTGCCCCGAGCGCGCGCTCGGACATCATCCTCGCCAGCTGTCCAACCTGTTGTTCGAGTGTTTTTAGCGATCCGGTGATGTTCCGGATATTTGACTCGTTGGACGCAATATACTTCGAAAAATTTTCCTCCATCGGGGAGGGTTTCGGAAGAGGAGGGGGAGGAAGAAATCCGGGCGCATAAGAAAGAGGGGGGCGCTGAGCATTATTCGGGTTGCTCCACGAGAAGTTGGGGTGATTCCTCCAACCCGGATTATAGTTATTACTATAAGGGTTGTTGTTGGGGTTGAAGGGAGGACGACCCGAATTTCCCATGAAGTCCACGAACTCTTCAGCTACGCAGACGTTAGGGGGAATAAAACAAGGCGGAGTGGAGGAGGCAGCAGACATCTCCGCCACCTGCTTTGTTAACCTTTCAACTTGAAGGGTCAAGAGAGCAGTGGCATCCACTTCAAAAAGACCAGCCGCCGGCTTTGGCCGTCCCCGCGGGACGTTCCATTGATAGGCGTTCATAGCCATCTCTTCGAATAAAGCCTGGGCGGCCTCGGGGGTTTTGTTGTTAAGCGTTCCCCCGGCAGCCGCGTCAATCATTTGACGCGTCTGAAAATTCAGCCCATTATAAAAAATTTGAACTTGCAACCACGTTGGCAGCGCGTGGTGCGGGCAACGGCGGAGGAATTCCTTAAATCGTTCCCAAGTCTCGTATAGAGACTCGGGATCGTTCTGCACAAACGAAGAAATGTCCGCCCGCAACTTTGCAGTTTTGGCGGGCGGAAAGTACTTCGTCAGGAACCGTTCCGTCAACTCAGCCCACGTGGTGATACATCCTCGCGGGAGGGCATTCAACCACGCCTTGGCTTTGGACTTAAGGGAAAAAGGAAATAAGCGCAAACGAATGGCGTCATCAGTGACGCCATTGATCTTGAAGGTGTCGCATATCTCCAAGAAATTGGACAAGTGGACATTCGGGTCCTCATCCGGCAGTCCATCGAACTGCACGGCGTTTTGGACCATTTGAATGACACTTGACTTTATTTCAAAATTATTATTGGCCACCGCAGGGCGAACAATACTCGACCCTGAATCATCCAGGTTAGGCCGGGCGTAGTAAGACATAGTACGCTCGGCCGCCGGGGGAAGGTTAGGGGCGGCCATAACTACAACAGTGGGTTCTCCGATAGATTCCTCGGGATCTAAAGAAGGATTTCGGCGATGAGATCGGATACGCGCAAGAGAGCGTTCGATCTCAGGGTCGAAGTCTAAATCTTCAGACTCTGAGGGTTGTCCTCGGGTCATACACCCAAACAAAAATAAAACAAAAATAAACCTTTTTTTTGTGTTTTTTTTTTTAAAATAAAGTTTTTAGTTTTTTTTTTTATAGAAAATAAGTAAAATTAATAGACTCCGGAATTCGAAATAGCAACTCGAAAAGAAGAGTTCCCCGGCAACGGCGCCAAAAACTTGATGGGCCCGCAAACAGACTCTTACTGTGGTTGGTTCGGTGAGTCGATCGCCGCGGGCTTGCTCGGGTAGGCAAGTGCACCTATCGTAAGTAGTACTCGATATTCGGGGGAATACCGAGGTCGTATTGTTCTCGGGGTCGCGTTGACTATTCTTACTCCTCCGGGAGGACTATTATTTTACTGAAAGTAAGGTTGATGTTTTTAATTAACTAAAAACCGAAAAGCAAAGGAGCGAAAAACGATTTAGAGAATATTCGATGAAGGGTTAACGCTCGGCATCGAATCGGATTAATACTAAAATAATTTTTAATAATAAAAAGACTTAGTTTTCAAATTAATAATAAGACAACTTGGCCGTGGAGGTTCCACAAATGTGAGCTCACCTAGCTATAGGGATATCGCTCACCTAAACGTTAAGACTATTCGACCGAACGTTAGTCCGACGAAGGATTCCTCTTAACGCCCGCTTTACGCTAAGAACCCCGCTATTGGGTGGGGGACCCAATCCGGTAGAATTACGCTAGTCCTCTCTCGAGGGTATGCACGCAACTCTATTTACCCAGGGGTGATCGGTCCATATGCACGGCCTCTCGGCTAGCTAGCATATGGACTACGGAAATAGGGCCCACACATCGATTATGTGGTCCTACGCGTCGTAAACCCGGGGTAAACCCTAAGTGCTTAAATTAAAATGAAAATAAAGAACTTTAATTATTATAAATCATTTTAAATGTCCCAATGCTCTTCGATGCCGAGGCTAATAGCGATTAGCCACACATCGGTATGGGGACGGCTTATAATTTAGTGAGGCGCGGGTTCGAAATTAAACACTAAACGTTTATAAGAAAGGGACAAAAGAAAAATAACAACATTTAGAAAACTAAAAAGATTAGCTATAACAAGAACTCACGCACACTCCAAATTATAAATTAAACAAAAGCTAAGTTACACATAAAAGAAAATTGCATATTCAAATTTGCGAGTCCCACTCAAACGAGTGGGGGCGGTAAATAAAGGCTGAAAATTGCAAGTCCTACTCAAACGAGTAGGACTGAAATGAAAGCGAGTCCTACTCAAATGAGTAGGAGAAAATAAATGCGATTACAGGGCTAAAAAGTCCGGCCATTTAACTCAAGTGAGTAGGCGGAAAAAATAAAGTAAAATTGCAAGTCCTACTCAAACGAGTAGGACTGAAAAAAGGTCCGGCCATTTAAACTCAAGTGAGTAGGCGGAAAAATAAAGAAAGAAAAATTACAAGTCCTACTCAAACGAGTAGGACTGAAAATGAAAACGATGCGCCATTTAACTCTTAACGAGTAGGCGGAAATAAATGCACACGAACACACACACTCCATATGAAATTCAGGAAAGCAATAAAATTATACACCTACACTCACACACTCTACATAATTTGAATCAAAGCATTAAAAGGAAAGCATTAAAACAAAGCATGAAAATTTAACACCTACACTCACACACACTTCATGAAAATATAAGAAGAACAAAAAGAAATTTAAGCTCATACACTCACACACACTAATAACAAAGAAAAATTTAAGTTACCTAAAAATGAAAATAACAAGATTTCTACTCCTAAAACTTACCCAAAACACATAAAAAGAACAAACAAAAATAATATGAGCAAAAAGTTTTACAAAATAAAGTCAAAATCAAAGGTGCTCAAAAAATTAAAACTTTAACTTTTTCATGCTTAGGTTTTGCCAAAAATGAATAAAAAGAGAAAATTAAAATTTTAGAAGACAAAAGTTTTTCAAAACAAATTAAAAATCAAAGTTTTTGGAAAATAAAAATACCAACATTTTCATTCTTGTAATGTTATGAAAGTGATAAAAAAAGTGAGAAAGAAGTTGAAAAGAACAAAAAAGGTTTTACAATCCTAAAAGAAAACTAAGTAAAAAAAACAAAATCACTTTTTAAAATCTCTTTTATAAAATCATAAGGATGAAAACAAAATATTAAGCATGAAGACAAGTTAAAGGAAAAAAAAGACAAGGAAAGAAAGGGGAAAACCTAACATTCCTAAGCATGAAAACAAGTAAAAAAAACATGTAAAGTAAGCAAATTACACTCATACACACACACACACTTTTCATAAATGAAGAACAAGTGAAGAACAAGTGAAGAACAAAGATAAAAAGGGGAAAGAAAGTGGGCACAAGTTTCATTCCAAAGCTAAGTAAGAAGAGAAAATCTAACATTTTATTGAATTTTAGGAACTATTACAAGCTATTACAAGGGTTAAAGCTAAGACAAAACAAGAAATGAAATAAAAAAGGGAGAAATCTCCTTACATAGCCTTGAAAATCACGGATGCAGCCCACAAAAATACACTAAATTGGCCCAAAAATCTGAACCCTTGGACCTTACAGAACTGGGCTATTTATAGGAAAAAATTTCTAAGTACACGCCCTCGGTCACGGGCGTGACATGGGGGCGTGACAGTACTATTCATGAAGGCGGCTGGCGATTGGACAGCAAAGTTGACTTCGGGCTGAGTTCGCAGCAGTCACGCCCAAGGTCACGGGCGTGACCTAGGGCGTGTCGGGGAGGTAGAACCGGGCACGGGTTGCGTCAAATGTCCTCGGCAGCATCTTGTCGGGCCAGCTGGAAAGGTCACGCCCCATGTCACGGGCGTGACTATGGGCGTGACAGTCGGGTCGACACTCGACGAATGTCGAGCGGAAAGTGTCGAGTCGAAATCGTTGAGCTGAAATTGGGTCACGCCCCCGGTCACGGGCGTGACTATGGGCGTGACAGTTGGTGTCGACACTCGACGATCGTCGAGTGGAATTCGTCGAGAGGAGAGGACACGGGCTTGGGTCACGCCCCGTGTCGGGTGACACGAGCGTGTCGCCAGGCGTGTCAAGCCTTTTCTTCAGAAATTTTCCGATTTCACGGGAAATGCACAGTCACGGCTCGGTCACGGGCGTGACCCATGTGTCACGGGCGTGTACTTCCCAATTTTTGGCAGATTTTGGAATTTTTCTGAAAATAAAAATAAAACAAGTTAGGAGAAAATTTACAAGAATAGGAACATTTTATTGAACAAAAATAAGTAAAAACGACGAAAATAAATGAAAATGACTAAATTAATGTGCATAAAAATACGCATATTTACAGTTCATCATTGAGCCTGCTGAAGTTTTTGCTGTTATTACTGAAGCTGCTGCCATCATTCCTGAAGTTACCAGTGTTGCTTCTACTGTTGCTTCTGTATCTGTTGTTACATCTGCTGCTGTATCTGTTTCTGTTGCTCCTTCTGCTTCTGCCCCATCTGCTGTTGTTCAACTGAAAGAAGATTTGATGAAAAGGATTGATGCTTTATATGATGCTCAAAGCTCTGAATCTGATGACTACAACACTGCCTCTGATGATTCTTCTGCCACCATTGCAAGGAAAAGGAAGGCAAGAAGTAAGGCAATGAAAAGGGTTCCACCTGCCAAAGTTAGAGATGATAATGATGTTCCTTACTATATTCTGCACAACTGCCCAACTACTGAACATTGGATGCAGTTCTCTAAAAATCAGCTAAAGGCAATGAAGAAGAAAAGGAAGTATGAGAAAGGTTCCACCCAGTCCAAGCACCCTCATCCTCCTCCACCACCTCCACCTGATGCAGGTGCAGGTGGCAGCTCTGCAAGTTCAGCCCCAGCTAGAAGCCAGGCTCCCTATCAACCCCATGCTAGAACCTATCAAAGGGAAAGCCAGTCTAGGGGCTCTTACTCTAGAAGGGGAGGATATAGGGGAAATCAAAGAGAGACTCAAGTATATTCTAAAGGGCATTCCAGGCAGCACCCTTATTCCAGGGGAGGACATGTTCCTTCTGATACATCTTCTGGTCCATTCCCCTACAAGCTCAAAGAAACTGTGACTGCCAGGACTCCTCAGGATACTTCTTCCAACAGGTATGAGCCACCTGTACCATTTGAGGACCCTGAAAAGAACCCAGCCTCTTGGACTGCTAGAATGGAAGAGTTGGCTGCATTAGATCAAATAAAGAAAGCCAGAGAGAAAGGCCTAGACACTTCCAATATCTCTACAATGTCAGAGAAAGACAAAAAGAATTAGAAAGATATGCCTCCAGCAAGTTCTTTGATGCAGAAAGATACATGGAGTTGCATCCTGCTGCAGTGGTTCCCAGGACTTCAAAGCAAACATATTTGGGAGCAGCTGATGATACTAGGTCCAACAAGGAAGCATTAAACCCTAACAGAGAAATCAAGATGGTAAAAAGCAAAGAGAAAAAGTAATTTTGTAAGGTGACAATCCTTGGTTTTTCTGACTGATATCTGGATGACATATATATATATATCTCTGTGATGGTTCTGCAATGACTAGCTGCTATTGTTTTTATGCATTTTTGATTGTATGTTGTTATTTGATTTTTCAAATCTGTAAATAGTAATCCTAACCCAAATAGGGGGAGATTGTTGGAACACCCTATTACTAATTTGGGTCAGGATCACTATGTCTCTAGGAATCTGTGTTTGACCTTCTGTATAGCTTAATAGGTCAATTAGTAGTGAGTCTAAGGGTTAGAAGTCTAGGATTGAAAGCTGCTCTGAAGACCAAAGTTTTTCTGGAGACTAAGTCTAATCGTCAAGCTCAGCACGACGTTTCGTCGAACTCCGATCGACGATCGTCTAGCTCAACTTCGACTGATCGTCGAGCTCCATTCGACGATCTCTGAGCTCAAACCTCATAATATCGTCGAGCTCCACTCGACGATCGCTGAGCTCAACTTCTCAATATCGTCGAACTCCATTCGACGATCGTTGAGCTCAGATCGACGATTATGCAGCTGCTTGCTTTTTCCAGTTCGCTGAGCTCAGCTCGACGATAACAGAGCTCAGTTCGACGATTTCTGTTATCTTTCAGAATTCAAATTCAAATCTATCAGAAGTTATTCTGCTTTTAATTCAGAAGATCTGCTAGCCGTTTTCATTTACTTCTGGACCAAGTTCCAAGGGATTTTTCAAGGAATAAATCAGTGGACTTTCCTTCAGAAGATTCTCTGCAATTAAGGCTGTAATCAATGCAGACCAACGACTATCTTTGACAGAGTGATATTCTATTCTGGCACAGAGAATAAAAGAGAGAATGTTTTTTGAATCAAACAGATTGACAAGAAGAGGATACACATCTCAGAATAGAGAGCTTCTTTTAAAAATATTCTGTCAACAAGAATTCTGTAGAACACTCATCAAAGAGATCAAGCCTTCAAGAATCTTCAGATCTCTTTTGCTCTAAAAGTGTTCAAGGACAACATCATTTCAAGACTCCAGACACTCAAGATTTCAGTCATTGCTGAAATCATCTCTTGCTGGAGTTCTACCTTTGAAGGCCTATCACCCTCAGCAAAGCTCTTCTTCCTGAAGATTTCAAGGATTCAGGGGGAGCTTTGACATCAATCCACATAGTCTTCTCAGTTGATTGAGAAAGAGAAGACTGCCATCACTCTCTCACCCCCACTCTGTAAAGGGTTTTTCAAACTCCCTTCAAAAGTTTGAATCTGGTTTTTGAGCACCTTGTCAAAAGCTCATTGGTGGCAAGACACCTGATCAAAAAATCTGATTTGGTTTTTGAGCACCTTATCAAAAGCTCATTGCTGCCCAGGACACCTGATCAACTCATCCTGCAGTGGATTCTTACCTAGGGTGGTAGAAGAGTGGATGTACCCAAGTTTGGGGAACCACTATATTTCCTTGTGTCCTCTGGTTCTGCATGTTTTCTTTTTGTTTCTGGCCTAGATTTTCTTGTGCTTAGTTTCTGCATAGCTTAGTTTTGTGATTAGTTTTATTTCTGCTTCCCTGCTTACACTCATTACAACAATTGTTGTAAAGCTTTGCAAAAGTTTTTTTTTGTGTTTTAAAAGCACCATATACTCTATTCACCCCCCCTTTAGAGTATATCAGATCTAGTTTCCCCTTTCACATTTGCATAGTTTTTTTTTCTTATTACCCTTCTCGCCGCCTCGCCAATGTCGCCGCCCTCGCCAATGTCGCCGCCCCCTCCCAATGTCACCGCCCTCGACCATTGTCGCCGCTCCCGGCCAATGTCGCCGCCCGCGACCAATGTCGCTGCCCCTGACAAATGTCTCCGCCCCCGACAAATATCTTCGCCCCAGACCAATGTTGCTGCCCCGCACGGTGTCTCCCGTGCACGACTGCTTGTGTGTGTCTGTATATATATATCTATATATATACATACATATATATATATGAGTGATAGGAACGGGCCTCCGATCCTCATGTCCTGCGCGACAGCCTCCGGTCCTTTTGCCCCCTCGGCGGGTTTCGTCCGCGCCAAGATGGGAGGCGGGAAGTAACGGCGATGAGTGCAACGGGCATACAAAATTTTATTTGCGCTTGCTAAAATGATGCAATAGGCATAAAAAACTAAACCTCAAATATTTTTGTGAGTTAATTTTAGAATGATATTTTGGGATACGGGCTGACATCAGTGATAACATTATTGAAATTAAATGATTTAACTCGAGATATTATGAATGAGAAATATAATCACAAAAGCCCAAAAAAGTGTAAAAGCCTTCGTGGCTGAATGGATGAAGCTTTGGAATATATGTTGTCGATTGGCAGTTCGAGGTTCAGCAAGCGCATATTTTTTAATTTTTGATATTTAATAATTCCTTCACAAATTAGTCTCACATCGTCGTTAAAAGAAAGATATTTTCGGGTATAAATTAAAGAAATGGTGTTATTTGTTTGGAAAATAGAACTTATTGGGGGTATAAATTAAAGAAATGGTGTTATTTGTTTGGAAAATAGAACTTATTGGTTGGGCTATTGTAGAGAAGCGTGTCTACGACACTTGATTGTTGTTGTTCTTTGCCTGCACGGTTCTCTCTTTGTTGCTGCCCGCCCATTCAATATATTTTTTTTAATTTATTATTTCTAAAGGTGTTAGCTTTAGGAGGGCCTTAGTAGGTTTAAGAGACCTATGCAAAAGTGGAGAGGGAGTGGTTTGATTTGACGGCTGTTAAAATATCATGACAGATCTGATGGTCATAAATGTTCAATGAATTAAAAATTCATGTCAAAACTACTTCCTTTATAATGATTTAGAGGGGCCTCTCATCTGATGGCCACGCGCCACAATACCCAGCCGACAACTACGGGCTTCGCCGGCCCTACGACGGTTTTCACCGGTCGTACGGCGGGCTTCGCCGAGCCTACGGCGGGCTTCGCCGGCCCTACGGCGGGCTTCGCCGGCCCCCCTGACGACAGTACCCCCTGGTATTCCGGGAGCTCCACCGGAATACCCCGGCAGGTTCGCCTGCTCCCGGCGAACCCGTCGGGGCCCTCTAATCAGGCCGCCGGCAGCGGAGATGGCCGTGAAAGACACGAATGAGAGTGAGGAGATTGCCCGGATCGGGTTTTAGGAGAGAGAAAAGTGAGATTTTTGGGTTTTTTTATTTGCAGACCTGCTCCGCTATTTGCAGCCCCAGATCCCACGGTTCAGGAATAAAAAAGTCAAATCCGATGGCTCTTATAATTAGTCTATTTTCGAACTCATTTTTAATTTTAGACCCTGATATTTCGTTTTAGAGTAGTAATATATATATATGTATATGTATATATATATATATATAATATATAATATACGGAATACCTAATATCGGGCGTACGGGAAAGTTGTATATCTCGCCGAGATATATAACTTTCATGTCGATCACTTTTCGATTTACGCAATTTTGACCCTCGCCCGTACGCTTGTACGCCCGCATATTATATCTCCATATATATATACATATATATATATATATAGGTCTATATATATATATATATATAGACATATATATATATATGTATATATATATGGAGATATAATATGCGGGCGTACAAGCGTACGGGCGAGGGTCAAAATTGCGTAAATCGAAAAGTGATCGACATGAAAGTTATATATCTCGGCGAGATATACAGTTAAGGTGTATATAACAAAAATGCGTCGTTTTGAACTGTAACTTTTACGTGCATTCTTATGAAAAATGTTAAACATGAAAAATTGTAGATCTCGATGATATCTACAACTTTCATGTTGAACACTTTTTGATTTGAATCCGTTTATGCCCCCTGATTTGACCCCCAAAAAAAATCACGCGGAGCATGAATATTACGCGTGATTTTTTTTGGTGGCAAAATCGGGGGTCCAAACGACTTCAAATAAAAAAGGGTTTCTCATACAAGTTGTAGATATCGTCCAGATCTACAATTTTTATGTTGAACATTTCTCCTAAAAATGTACGTAGAATACCCAATTTAAAAAGACGCGTATTTTGTTATATACACGTTAAGTGTATATAAAATATATATATACATATATATACATTTACATACATGTATATATATATATATATATATATATATATATATATATATATATATATATATATATATACATACATATATATATATATATATATATATATATATATATATATATATATATATACATACATACATATATATATATATATATGTATGTATATATATGTATGTATATATATGTATATGTATATATATGTATATGTATATATATGTATATATATATGTATATATATATGTATATCTATACTATCTTAAAAAGATATATGGTGGTCTGTCAATAGCGTGAGTTCGAAAACACGGGAAAAAACAATGGTCGTCGGATTCGATTGTTTTGATACAGAGTCGTTAGATCTTGGGCTGCAAATATCATTTTTGGTCTGCAAATAAACCGCCCCTCCAAAAAGCAAACCCTCTCTCTCCTCAATCCTGATTCCCTCATCCGCTCCCCCTCGCGAATTCACGGCCCTCTCCACCGCCGGCGGATCCGCCACCGGCGGCCTGACCGGCGACCCCCAGCAGGTTCGCCGGGCGTCGGCGAACCTGCAGGGGGTATTCCGATGGCCCTCCGGCAGGGCCACCGCCGGCGGTGGCCCTGACCGGATCTGGGCCTTAGGGTCAGGGGCACCGCCGGCGGTGGACCTGCCGGAGGGCCACCGGAATAACCCCGGCAGGTTCGCCGGCTCCCGGCGAACCTGCTGGTGGTCGCCGGTCAGGCCGCCGGCGGCGGAGCCACCGGCGATGGAGAGGGTCGTGAAGTCGCGGGGGGGGGGGGGAGCGGATTTTGCATTTTTTTATATAAAAATTTCAAAAATCAAATAAAAAAATAAAAAATAAAAATAATACATAAACATTAAAAAATTTAAAAAATAATTCAATAAAATCCAAAAATAAAAAATAAAAAAATTTAAATAGGACAGGCGAAGCCCGACGGGGGGCGGGCGAAGCCTGCCGTCGGCGGCCATGTACTGTGGCGCGTAGCCATCGGGCCGGAGGCCCATGCCTGCGACTCGTATATATATATGTATATATATACAAGCAGTCGTGCACGGGGGACCCCGTGTGGGCAACATTCGTCATGGGTGCGACAATTTTCGAGGGGACGACATTTGTCGTGGGTGCGACATTTGTCGAGGGGGCGACATTTGTCGTGGGGGGACATTCGTCATGGGGGAGACATTCATCGTGGGGGCAACAGTCATCGTGGGGGCAACAATCGTCGTGGGGACTACATTCGTCGTGGGGGCGACATTCGTCGCGGTGGCGACATTCGACGTGGGGGGAGACATTCGTCATTGGGGCGACATTAGTCGTGGGGGGCGACATTCGTCGTTGTGGCGACATTCGTCGTGGTGGCGACATTCGTCGTGAGGGTGACATTCGGCATGGGGGCAACATTCTGCGGGGCCGACATTCGTCGTGGAGGCGACATTCGTCGTAGGGGAGACATTCGTCTGAAAAGCTAAATCCCAACCAAAAGTACCCCATGCGGTGAACATTCGTCATGGGGGTGACATTTTTTATGGGGGCGACATTGGTCGTTGGGGCATCACTTGTCGTAGTGGCGTCACTTGTCGTGGTGGCGACATTTGTCGTGGGGGAGACCTTTGTCGTGGGGGCGTCACTTCATCGTGGTGGCTAAATCATGTTTTTGGCCTAACTGTTAATCATGTTTGCTTAGTCGTTATCTTTGAAGTCGAAGCCCTTCCTCGTTTATGCTGGGCTGGCCCACCCTGATTTGGCAATGATGCTGATGCTTCAACTACAATTTGTTATGTCATGTGCATTTTTTTGAGACAATGTAGGGATCAAAATAAGGGCATGGGAAAGAATATCTCTCGTGACCCTTTTTTAATGAGATGGAGCAGGAGTGTGTACTGTGTGTAATAGTAACTCAAATTATTCTATTGAGGGTACAAAAAGAAATCGTAGAAAGCGAAGAACACAAAAATCTGAGAACATATGAACACAAAAGAAAAGTACTCATTACATTGTCGGTGTCATCAACTGTGAAGCTAGATGTTTCATGTAAATATAAAAACATTAATGATCTCTTAAATTCATATTGTTAACACATGCGCAGTAATCATTCACTTTTCAACACATACAAAATTAGCCTAATAAAGAATGTGTTAAGCTTAAAAACAGTTGAAGTACAAAGACAAACAATCCTGTAGTCATTGAGAAAGACCATTTCAATAGTGTATTAGAGTAATATATAGTTATGAAGTAAGACAATAGCAACTGGTTGAAACAAATACTAACCTGTTGAATGGTACTATTTGTGGCTGGCGATGAACATCAATTCCATGCACTTGGATGCATCAACCAAGTGCATTAATGTAAAGTTTGAGCATCGACCTTAGGAAGAATTTCTAAACCATGAATCCAAGAAAGTTAATTAAATGCTCAAAAATTTTATGGTTGTAATATTGCTCTAATAAAACAATAGATGAAATAAAGCATAACATTTCATCACCTGCAATTATAAGTAAATAAAAATCTCAAAAACTTGCAAATTAAATGTTTTAATTCTACAGCAAGGTTAGACAATGTCACTCATGAATTACTTTTATAATACCTTATGCCTAATTAAAGCATTATTTTAATTACTTATCACTCATCAATTATTTCCTTCATACTGAATTAAAACAGTAATTTATTATGAGAAAGTACAAATTGTGCGTCAATATTAGAGTTACTTAAAAAACAGTATTGCACGCATACAAATATTAGAACACCTGCATCTATAAAATTTTGAAAACCTGCATCAATATAAGTAAATGAAAATGATATTTTCACACTTTAGAACATAAATTGTATATGCAACCACCAATGCTCCCCCCTAGTTAATTTTCAGTCTCTTTTTCCAAGTTTTACTGCACAGTCATACAAATATTTCTGTTGCAATTAATTTTAGTTTGGGTCCCTCAATTTATCATTTGCATTTACTTCAGCTAATTATCCCCCTCACTCCAGTCCAAACTCTACCCACAAAAGGAGAGAGAAAATTGAAAGATCATAAACTTAAACAATTTTACATTTTCGAGAATTGTTGACTCTCCTCATGCCAGTTACTTCTGGATGGGTAATTATATATCAAACATTAATAATGCATACACATATTTTGCTTTGAATGGGTCTTCTCAATGGTAAATACACATCAGTACTAATAATAACTTCTCAATGGGTCTTCTCATATTTTGCTTTGAAATTTCAGAAAAACACTATTAGGATGTTCAACAGAAAAAATTGAAGTGAAGGTAAGGTGAGAGACGTTAATTGGAGCAAAATGATCAAAACATAACATTCATCTCAATAAATATACCATTAATAAGAATTCTTAACAAATATCAACTTAACATTAATAATGCGTACACCGATCCAATTAGAAACAATTGAAGAGAACTCCTTAAGAGACTCACTTGACAATGATAAACTATAACCAATGGCTTCAACTGAAATCAGACAATGGATAACAGAGATGTAGAGCGATCAAGGCAAAATAGATAAATACAGAAGTTATTCCTAATTTTGTTCTTCCTTTCATAGACCATGCCCTTCCTGCAATGAAGAAATAGGAGTACACATTCCCAATGGTGAGGGAAAAATTAGGGGCGTACCTTTCGGAGGACCAATCTGGGTTTTGGGAGGATCGGAAGGACTTCCTTTGGAAATCATCAATGCCTATGCGGAGAATGAAGAACGCTCACCCACGCCTTTGCCCCAAAAACATGTGGAGGAGGGAATGCAAATATGCTGCCGACGGGAGATCTGGAAGTTTGATCTGGGTAACATTCGTCGGCATGCTGCAGGCGTCAGTGGCAAGGGTCGGTTGGTGGCTGAGGGAGAAACCTTCGCCGGAAGAAGAGGAAACAGTGAAGCAGCACCTGCGAGTGGACATCACGGAAGAGGGTTGCAGTCGTCGGCGTGCTGCAGGGGGTAGTGGCAGGGGTCGTTTGGTGGCTGAGGGAGAAACCACATCTATCGGGGTTGAGAGAGGAGAAATCACATCTACGCCAAAGAAGTGGGGAAGAAAAGCATCTGATGCCCTACCTGCGCCCTACCTGAGCCGAAGAAGTGTGGAAGAAATGGAGAACAGGCGATGGAGAGGAGGTGTGAAGACCTAGCGCCGTAGAAGAGGCGCGAGTGGAGGTGCGTGGAAGAAGGTCGCAACAGCGCATTGCTTGCGACGGCGCGACGGGCTTGCGACGGGCTGCGACGGGCTGCGACGGGTTGCGATGTTGCGCCGCATGAGCTGCCCTAGCTGCGGAGAAGAAGTTTATCGGGTATTTGAGGCGGCTGAACAGTGCACATCTCTATTAATAAGGCCCTAATCAGGCCAAAAGACAAAAATATCCCCAAATTAATCCACCAAAACCGATTTTATGGGGGCATTTTAGGATTAAAATGTTACACCATGCCCTCATTAGGGGTTTCCTTATAGTATAAAGATATATATATATATGTATGTATGTATGTATATATGTATGTATGTATGTATATATGTATGTATGTATATATGTATGTATGTATGTATATATGTATGTATGTATGTATGTATGTATGTACGTATGTATGTATGTATGTATATATATATGTATGTATGTATATATATATGTATGTATGTATATATATATATATATATATATATATATATATATATATATATATATATATATATATATATATTTATATATATATTTAACACTTATAAAGAAATATCGAATGATTTTTAAAACCATGATTTTAAAAACCGCTGGAACAATCTTGACTGTCGGATCTTGTTTTTTATTTATCACCGTTTAAAAAAAGCCTAGGTGTCTTAAACCTATAAAGACTCACGGTTCCAAGAGAGAAAGAAAGGGAGAGAGAGAGAAAAGGAGAGAGAGAAAAGGAGAGAGGAGAGAGAGGGAGAGAGGGCGACAGGAGAGAGAGGGAGAGAGAGGGGGGCTGGCGCCATTTATGAGAGAGAGAGAGAGAGAAATAGAGAGAGAGAAAGATGGTGGCGGGAGAGAGGGAGAGAGATAGGGGCTGGCGCCATTTATGAGAGAGAGAGAGAGAAAAAAAAAGAGAGAGAGGGAGAGAGGGCGGCGGGAGAGAGAGCAGGCTACGGGAGAGTGGGGGGCTGCCGCTACTTATTCTTATAAATGACCATTAATTTTTATATTGCAGAAAGATAAAGAGAGATAGAGCAAATGAGGTAGATAAATTAATTTTTATGCGTCAAAACGTATATATTTTTACAAAATAAAAATGATAATATTGATGTTTTTTTGTTATGGTCACTTTGAGTACTCATATGTATATGTTGCGGGCACATGCCGCCTTTATGCGGGCGCAACCTGCAACAGTGCATGGAGCACGGGCGAAGCCCGTTAGGGGCAGGCGAAGCACGCCGGGGCCGGCGAAGCCCGCCGTCACCGGCCGGGTACTATGGCGCGTAGCCATCGGGCCGGAGGCCCGTGCCTGTCACTCGTATATATATATATTCACCGGCCGAGTACTGTGGCGCGCAGCCATCGGGCCGGAGGCCCGTGCCTGTCACTCGTGTGTGTGTGTGTGTGTGTGTGTGTGTGTGTGTGTGTATATTGAAGGTCAAGACTTCTCTAAATCAAATCGTGATCAACATGTAAGTTGTTCGTTTCGTCGAGATCTAAAACTTTCATGTTGAACAATTTTTAATTTGAAGCATCCTTGAGGTTTGCCCTTACACCTATACGCCCGCACAATATCCTTCCTTATATATATATATATATATATATATATATATATATATATATATATATATATATATATATATATATATTTATATTTGCTGTGCTAACCCACTTCTATTGTAGTGGACAAAGCTTTAACCAATCCTTGTATTCTTGCTGGTTCCGCTGCGGACTTCATAAGGAAGAACACGTTGAAACTTCTTGGAATCGTAGATATGATGAAACTCGAACAAGAATTCAAAATTTGTATACATTAAATTTCAACACTTCAGTCGTATATCACTTTGTTCAAAATTTCATTATGTGTGTTCTTAAATTTAGAAAAAATAAATTTTATATAAACTCCAATTAAAGACTGACGGAGTTTGGCTAAAACGATCATATAGGCATATATGTTGTTGCATTCAGTAGAATATTTCGGTAATATTAATTCATTGTAGCGACATGTATCCCTATATTTCATTAACAGCTTGTATCAAAGCGAGGTTAACTTAAATCTATTAGTCTCTTTCATAATTTTGGAGTAATTTATTTTTCTACTTAATTTAATTAAGGAACACAATTTCAAAACCCGTTAAGTAAATTAGAGAGAAATAAATTTTGGGATTGAAATTCAAATTACTTTCATGAATCAATCCTCGACAAAAAACTCTATTTTTCTTCAGATGATTAATTTCATGTGCGTTATTAAGCAAAAGGAACATGATATTAATTTAGTGCAATATTCAGATATCCCGGCGTAAAATGGTCTCGTAGATTGATAAGAACTGTAGCCACCAAAGTGGCTTTTTCGAGTCAGTTTATGAGATTACTGTTTCATATGTTTTAGGGAGTCTCTGAGACTATTGCACAATCATTCACCCAAAGGTGGTGTTTATGCAATAGGTTCAGAGGGATGCAAACGGACATTTGGACGATAGTACGAGGCTCTATTAATTTATTCACCCAAAGATGGTAGATCTACGAAAATCTCACGTATAACTATTGCTCGTTCTTTTATGGAGGATTACTAATTGTATGACGTGTAGTCGATCTTGTAACAACCCCATCTGTTCATATCGTATATACTAGAAGGTCCGGCCGGGGCCTCACAGCATATACCACAAAACGAGCGGTAAAGTCACGGTATGGCACCAGAGTAGCGCAGCGCACCCTAACCCATTGCATTCTAGCGGAAGCCTAACAGTACACTTGAACTCCACACCTGAATGTCCGACATATAAAATCCCATATTTTATATATTCATTGGCATGTCTTACAACACATACAAGACAAAGAGTTGGCCTTAAGGCCTTACAGGGCTTTCATACACGTGGCCATAAACAATGGCGCGCAGGCCAGCCACACAAAAGAAAACATTACACTTTCATTTCTTTAGCCTTTGAGGGCTAGCGGTGGCAGCAGCAGCAACAATAGGGACTTCATCCCTTAGGCGTCCCGCTTGGCTCTCCAACACCTACACAGGGACAGGCCACCCAATGGTGGAAAAAGAGGCAATGGTCAGCATTCCGTTGAACAAATTATAACGACCCTACCCCTTCTCTCAGGGCAGCGGTATTCTTCCCTGCAAAGCATAACATGTACAAGCATAGATATTTATAGCTTGTTAGAAACGAACAAAACACAAACCGGAAGTGGTTTAATAGAAACTTTATTATCTTAAAAATGTATCAATTACAATGGTATAGCCTCCCTTTTATAGAATGGAGGAGATGAGAGAGATTACAAATAAACAATGTGGGACTAAAAATTTTCAAGTATATGCGGCTTTACAAAAAGACAAACCAGATAGGCCGTACGGTTAGACAAACCGGCTAACCGCCCGACCACAACCAGGATGAGAGAATAAGTCGCCACAGGAGACCGCTAGACCGCCCAGTCTCTAAGTCATCTGAGACAAGCCGCCTGACCACTGGGACACCAAACTGCAACAGCCCAGCACACAGACCGGCTGGGAGAAACCGCCAGATCGCCCGGTCTCCGAACAGCAACAGACCGCCCGGTCTCCATCCTGCAACACTCCCCCTCAAGCTGGAGCATAGATATCAATCATGCCCAGCTTGTCACAGATGTGGAAAAAGGAAGCGGACACCGGCTTGGTGAAGACGTCTGCCAAATCGTTGTCGGAAGTAACAAACAGAGTGCAAATCTGCTTCTTCAATATCTCTTCCCGAATAAAATGACAGTCGACTTCTATGTGTTTTGTTCTCTCGTGGAAGACCGGATTTTTGGAAATGTATATCGCGGCCTTGTTGTCACAGAACATAGGAAGAGGGTAGTTGTAAACCTCTCCTAAGTCAAGCATGAGAGCCCGCAACCATTTCAACTCACATGTAGTCAATGTCATACTGCGATATTCTGCCTCTGCACTAGACCTGGAGAATACAGACTGTTTCTTGCTCTTCCAACTCATAAGATTGCCTCCAACAAACGTGCAGAAACCTGACGTCAATTTGTTGTCCCCTTTGTCATCAGCATAACTTGAATCGGACTATGCTTCAACCCTTAGGTGACCATTCTTCTGAAAGAGTAGTCCTTTCCCTGGTGCTGCTTTAATATACTCTAATATCCTCAGGGCAGATTGTAGATGACACTCCCTAGGAGCTTGCATGAACTGGCTCACCTTCTTAACAGCATAAGCGATGTCGGGTATGGTTACCGTGAGATAAATGAGCTTGCCCACCAGACATCGGTACCTCGAAAGATCGGATAGAAGAGGCGAGTCATCTGTCCAAGTTTTGTCTTCTCCAGCAGTCATAGGACAACGGGCAAGTTTAGCAACAATCAATCCTGCCTCCTTTAAAAGATCAAGAACATACTTCCGTTGGGAAAGGACCATGGAGTTGGGCTTCCTAGAGATTTCAATCCCCAGAAAGTATTTCGGGGACCCCATATCCTTTGTGACCAGGTGTTGACAAAGGTGTTTCTTTGTCATCAATACCCCATCCTGATCATCGCCAGTAAGAAGAATGCCATCAACATAAACCGCAAGAACAACCAGACCAGAGGCTGTTTTCTGAACAAACAAGGAGTGATTTGCTGAGCTTCTCGTAAAACCAATGGCCGCAATAATGCCACTGAACTTGTCAAACCAGGCACGAGGACTCTACTTGAGGCCATATATAGCTTTCTTTAGCCGTCATACGCGTGTCTCCCCCTGAGCAACATACCCAGGAGGTTGCTCCATGTAAACATCTTCCTGCAGATCACCGTAGAGGAAAGCATTCTTAACATCCAGCTGTGAAATGGGCCAATCCCTGTTGACAGCAATAGAGAGAAGAACCCAAATGGTGCTGAGACGAGCCACATGAGAGAAAGTATTGAAGTAATCAACACCATATGTCTGAGTGAAACCTTTGGCCACCAGGCGGGCCTTATAGCGATCCAAGCTACCATCGGCACAGAATTTTACAACAAAGACCCAACGACAGCCAACAACATCTGTGCCCAAAGGTGGGGGAACTAGGATCCAGGTCCCCCGTTCAGTGAGAGTAGCAATTTCCTCATCCATAGCAGTCTTCCAATGAGGAATAGTGAGAGCCTCCTGGTAGGTGCGGGGAGTGGCGGTCTTAGAGATAGCCAATGCAAATGCCCTGCGAGAAGGAGTCAGACGATCATATGAAACAACAACAGCCAGCGGGTGTTGGGTACACGTCCGCACCCCTTTGCGAAGAGCTATGGATAGATCCAGGTAGGCATGTTCCTCAGCAACAGGAGCATCCGTGGAGGAGAGAGCTGGCCCGGGAGGAGAGTGCGACAGTGGCAAAGAGGAGAGAGATGGTGGAGAAGAGGCGGTAGAGGGTGGAGAGAGTATAGATGGTGGAGATGGTGGAGATGGTGGAGGTGACGGAACAGTAGGAGGAGCAGAGAGAATGGGGGGGTTGTGGTGAGAGGTAGGATCAGCAGGAGTAGAGGAGGAAGAGGAAGAGAAGTAAGAAGCATTTTCAAATAAGGTGACATCCGCAGAGACAAATTGCTTGCGGGTAACGGGGTTAGAACAACAATAGCTTTTCTGAGTGGGAGAGTACCCCAGAAAGACACATTTACTGGACCGCGGGGAGAGTTTGTCGCGGGTGGCAGAGGGAGCATGCACAAAGGCTGTGCAACCGAAGATACATAGAGGAAGAGGAAAGGGTTCTTTGCCCAGATAGAGAATGGAGAAAGGAGTTTGACCACGGAGAACCGTGGAGGGAATACGATTGATGAGATAGCAAGCGATGAGAACAGCATAGCTCCAGTAGGAGCGAGGGACATGCATTTGCGTGAGCAGAGTGCGAGCGACATCAAGGAGGTGACGGTTTTTGCGTTCCGCTACTCCATTTTGTTGGGAGGTGTAAACGCAACTGCTTTGATGAATAATCCCATGTTGCATGCAGAAAGAGGAAAAAGCTTGACCGAGATACTCTTTTGCATTATCCGAGTGTAAGATTTTAATGGAGACATCAAACTGAGTCCGAATGGAATGATAAAAGGATGTCCACACATCAAAAAGTTCAGAGCGGTCGCGTAAGATATATACCCAAGTACAGCGAGAAAAGTCATCAATGAAAGTAACAAAATAGGAACTACCCCGACCAATGGTAAGGGTAGGATCAGGACCCCAGATGTCGGAGTGAACAAGATTAAACGGATGGGTAGAACCACGATCTTGCTTTGGAGGAAAGGAGGAGCGGTGATGCTTGCCAAGTTGACAGGCATCACAATTAAAAGCAGGATGATGCGGAGGGAGGCGGGGCAGAAGTCGGCGAAGGAGCCGGAGAGGAGCATGACCAAGGAAAAGATGCCATTGGAGAAGATCTGTAGAGGAGGAGGAGAAGGCAGATAGAGCAGAGACATTGTCGAGGAAGTAGAGGCCTCCGCTCTCAGTCCCAGTAGCAATCGTCTGTTGGGAGTCCGGATCTTGAAAAGAACAAGAAGTAGGAGTGAAGGTGACGGAGCACTGTAGTTGCTTGCATAAAGAAGTTACCGATAATAAATTGCAAGGAAACTTGGGCACATAGAGGGTATCTGCCAGACAAAGAGAAGGAGTGACTTGAACCATGCCCTCCCCATTGACCGGGGAGGGAGAGCCATCAGCAACGATGACCGGGGGCAACCGATCATGAGTTTCTAGATAGGAGAAAAACTGAGGATTGCCTGTCATATGATTTATAGCACCAGAGTCGATCAACCATCGTATACGAGTAACAGCGTGGGCACTACCAGAAGAGGTGACCACCAAGGCGGACAGCTTGGAGGTGGAATCCATTGAAGAGAGACGACGAAAGAACAGGAAGCGGCGACAACAACAAGTCGCAAGCCGGGCGAACAGAATCAGGCCGCGCGGCGAGGAAGGCCGCAGGCAGGAGAAAACAAGTTGGACTGCAAAAGGGAGGCCGCAATGACTAGGATGCAGGAGCGGCTAGAAGGAAACAGGTCGCGGCAATAAAGAGGAGCAACGAGAGAAGAGAGGTAAGGAAAAACAAGCCGCGCGAACAGGGCAGCGGGCAGAAGCAGAAGGCAAGCCGCGAATACAGGTCGCGAAAAGCAGAAATAAGCCGTAGAACCAAGCTGAGGGAAAGAAGTCGAGCGGCTAGAAGGTAGCCCGCGCGAACAGAAGAAGAAGAAGAAGAATCAGGAGGAAAAGATCATTTCCTCTGATACCATGTTAGAAACGAACAAAACACAAACCGGAAGTGGTTTAATAGAAACTTTATTATATGAAAAAGGTATCAATTACAATGGTATAGCCTCCCTTTTATAGAATGTAGCAGATGAGAGAGATTACAAATAAACAATGTGGGACTAAAAATTTACAAGTATATGCGGCTTTACAAAAAGACAAACCGGACAGGCCGTGCGGTTAGACAAACTGGCTAACCGCCCGACCACAACCAGTATGAGAGAACAAGTCGCCACAGGAGACCGCTAGACTGCCCGGTCTCCAAGTCATCTGAGACAAGCCGCCTGACCGCTGGGACACCAAACTGCAACAGTCCAGCACACAGATCGGCTAGGAGAAACTGCCAGACCGCCTGGTCTCCGAACAGCAATAGACCACCCAGTCTGCATCCTACAACATAGCTCATGCAATGTGCACTCACGCACATCCATTTCATCACAATCGTCAGCCATGTGGCCCAATGATCCGTGCACTCAGGGCACATTCTTGGTGTACCGGCGAACCAGTTCCCCACCACCGTATCAGGGTTGCAACCCAACGACAACTCACTTAAGCATTTACTCCATGGCGTGCAGCCGAAGTTTTAGTCTTAACACACCGGGATGGCCCGTAGCCCCCCATTGTGATATGTATCGAAGGCCTAAGACTCTCACTATGCTCTCCAACAGACCACACTTTTAGGTCTCCCGTCAGTTGGACATAGCGCAGGTCGGATCCTCCACCCCCCGTTGCTCAAATCGCCTTTGCCATCACCAAGTACCACGTACTCGCGGCACATAAAAGGCGCGGGTTGGTCTCACTGATCCTGTTTGGCATTACAGCCTGGGTATCCTCTGACACCCATTTCTCGCACAACATTAGCGGGTCTTTCCTGGGCACACCAGTACTTCCTGCCTTTACAGGTACCACACCACAAAGATCACAGCGTCGGTGGGTCTTTCCTGGGCACACCAGTACTTCCTACTTCTGTAGGTACCACACCACGCATAATACAAATGTCAGGGGTCTTTCCTGGCATACCATGCCAGTACTTCCTATTACTCTCTTCATAGGTACCACCTAAACATACAACATCACAATAGGCCTTTCCCGGACATCCATCCGGTACTTCCTGCTATTATCTTCATAGGCATGACCCAACAGCACAAGCATGCATGGATATTTTCCTGGACTACCACTCCAAGTACTTCTTGCTACTTCCTTCACAGGTCCAATCTGTTGACTCCTAAACTACACGTTTATCATGGAGTCTTCTCCGGTTCGTATGCAACATCACCCATCCAGACCAACCTGTCCAGATGGGCTTCACACAACATGTCTATTCCGTACTTTCATTTCTGGATCTATATGCTAACCACTTGGGGATTTCATGAATCAACCCAATGATCCCCATAACCGACCACCCGCTGGTGGGGGAATCATGTGCATATGCAGAAAGGGAGCCTTCACATGGCTATGAAGAAAAGTCGTTACCCTCGAAGGCCGCTTCGGTGCCATGATTTCCAAGCTGGCTCGAACGACACACAAGAGCTTTTCCTCCGCAACGTCGGCCTCGAATCTCTCGTCGGCAAACCGCAGCACCACTAGTGATCAACCCCCAACTCCTCCTCCTCCTTCTTCCTCTATATTTCTCTCTCTAGAAGTGTAGCAAGAGAAAGTCGAAAGCCAAATGAGTTTCCCCAACCCATTCTCGGCATTAAGAAGACAGGGAGGCCTCTCAGCCCTTGGATCCAGGCTGAAGGAATGGATGGCCATGATTTCACCAAAAATCATAAATTTTGCCTGACACGGCCTGTGACACGCCCGTGTCCATGGTCGTGTTCCCTAAGCGGTGCTCAACCGACTCATCAATTCCAGTACAGGCCCATATGACTCGCCCGTGTTGTGGGCTGTGTCACCCAACACGCCTACCAACACGGCCGTGATTATGGCCGTGTTCCTCAGGTTGAAAAATCTCAAAAGCACCCGAGACTCACACGGCCTTGTGACACGCCCGTGTCTCCGACCGTGTGTCCATACAAGGCACCAGACACGCCCGAGGTCAAATGTTGAGTTCGTCGACCATTCACCCAGGCAGGACACGCCCTGGGACACGCCCGTGTCCCAGGCCGTCTCACTCACATTTTTGTTCCAACTTCTGAATTTTGGGGTGTTACAACCCTCCCCTCCATACAAAATTTCGTCCCCGAAATTTACACCAAGTAAGGACTCAACCAAAATGATTTTCATTCCACAATAGGTAATAATATCAGTCTATACACACTGTATGACCATTACACAAAAAGTTCGGGAAACTCAACTCACATGGTCTGCTCTCGCTCTCTTTTATGCTCTTCACGGCCGCAGTTGTCCCACCGGACGTTCACCATCCCGACCGTCTTGTTCCGCAACTGTTTCTCGGCTCGATCCTTGATCTGAATGGGCCTAACCTTTGTCGTTAGCCCATACTCCACCGGCACTTGATCATCCCTGATCACCTGAGATGGATATTTTACGGCCTTTCACAACACCGAGATATGAAATACATCATGCAATCCACCCAAGTCGGCCGAAAGAGCTAGCCGATACGCAGCTTCCCCAACTCGCTCGACCACTTCAAACGGACCAAGGTATCTTGGACTCAACTTTTTCAACCGTCGAATCATGGATACGCCTTTGAAGGGTTTGATCTTTAAGTATACCCAGTCACTGACCGCGAACTCCACGTTCCGGTGTTTGGCATTGTAGTATTTCGCTTGGCGATCTTGAGCGATAAATAGCTGTTCCCGAACGGTACGAATCATTGAATTCACTTCATCGATTTCATTTCTGTTATACACTCTGGCTTCGCCTGCCTCTATCCAAGCTAAAGGCATACGAAACTTCCGTCCATATAGAGCCTCATACGGTGCCATACTGATGCTCTCCTGGTAGCTGTTATTGTAGGAAAACTCGACCATGTAGAGATGATCTTCCCATCTCTTTCCGAAGTCTAGGGTGCACATCCTGAGCATGTACTCCATCGTTCTGTTAGTCCATTCAGTTTGGCCATCCGTCTAGGGATGAAAGGCCGTACTGAATGTCAACTTCGTGCCCAACAACTGGTGAACTAGCCTCCAATCATTGGACGTGAACCGCCCATCTCGATCACTGACGATGCTCCGAGGAACACCGTGAAGCCGCACAATTTGGTCAACATATAATTTTGCCAAACTTTCAAACGAATCATCCCGCCTATTTGGGAGAAAATGTGCTACTTTCGTTAGCCGGTCGACAATCACCGTGATGGAATCATTCCCTCGCTGAGATCTCGGCAACCCGTGCACGAAATCCATGGAAATATCATCAAACTTCCACTCTGTAATCGACAGTGACTTTAAATAACCGCCCGGCTTTTGGCATTCCGCCTTGACCATCGCACATGTTTGGCATTTGGCCACATAAAGAGCCACATCTCTCTTTAGCCCTGACCACCAGAATAGCTTTTTCATATCATTGAACAACTTCGTGCTCCCTGGGTGAATGAAATATTTTGTATAATGTGCTTCATACATCCGTTCTTCCCGCAATTTACCCATATTCGGGACGCACAAACGGCCCTCTTTCCGCAAAAGACCATCATTCCAGGAGAATTTGCTCTCTGGCCACTCTTTAACATATTGGAAGGGATCTTCATCCAACCCCGTTACTCGTCGAATCCGGTCTGCATGGTCACATTGCACCTCCGTCCAGTTCAGACATGCAATGGCGGTGGATTTCTTATCAACACAAGAAATCTCTAACGCTTCTAGCTCCTGGATGAGACATTCATCATGCCTTTGCAACCAAGCTGCTCTTGCCGGAGTCCGCCGACTCAAGTCATCCGCGACAACATTCCCCTTCCCGGGAGTATAGTGAATCTCAAAGGTGTAGTCCCCGAGGAAGTCCAACCACCTTCGTTGTCACATGTTTAAGTCCTTCTGTTCCAATAGGTACTTTAGGCTCTTGTGATTTGTATAGATCTCCACCTTCATGCCATAAAGATAGAGTCGCCACAGCTTTAGTGCAAAAATTACCGCCGCCAATTCTAAGTCATGGACGGGATAATTTCTCTCATGCACCTTCAGCTGGCGTGAGCCATAAGCAATCACCTTTCCATTCTGCAGAAGAACGCAGCCTAAGCCGCTCCCTGAGGCATCACTATAGATTACAAATCCATCGGTCCCAGATGGCGAAGACAACACGGGCGTTGTGGTCAACCGAACCTTCAGCTCTTCAAAAGCTCGTGTGCACACTGGTGTCCAGACGAACTTCTGATCTTTTCTCGTCAGCGTGGTTAACGACAAAGCGATCCGCGAGAAATTCTTAAGAAATCTTCGATAGTAGCCAGCAAGTCCAAGGAAGCTCCTAACCTCGACCACTGAAGACAACACCGGCCACTCCTCTATGGACCTTATCTTGGCAGGATCCACTGCTATGCCCACTCCACTCACCACATGGCCTAGAAAAGCCACTAACGATAGCCAAAACTCGCACTTCAAGAACTTGGCATAGAGCTTGTTCTGCCTCAACTTGTTCAACACCAATCACAAGTGCGTTTCATGCCCAGCTTTCGACTTCGAGTACACCAGGATGTCATCAATGAACACTATCACGAAAAAATCCAGGTACTCTCGGAACGTACGGTGCATCAAATCCATAAACACCGAGGGCGCATTACACAGTCCAAATGGCATCACCGTGAATTCGTAGTGCCCGTAACACGTTCCAAATGCAGTTTTGGGAATGTCACCTTCTCAGATTCTCAATTGGTAATAACCAGATTTCAAATCCAACTTGGAATAGACGGTCGATCCCACTAGCTTATCAAATAGCTCATCAATCCGCGGAATCGGATATTTGTTCTTCTCAGTCAGCTTGTTCAGCTCACGGTAATCAATACACAACCGCAAACTCTAGTCTTTATTTTTCATAAAAAGTACAAGGGTGCTCCAAGGTGACATGCTTGGGCGTATAAAACCCTGATCCAGTAATTCTTGCAGTTGGATTTTCAACTCCGCCATCTCCTTTGGCACAATGCGATATGGCGAGCGGGCCATAGGTTTCGCACCTGACACCAGCTCTATCGTGAAGTCAATCTCTCGCTGGGGTGGTAGCCCAGGGAGATCCTTGGGAAACACATCTGTAAACTCCGACACAATCGGAACATCACTCACACTGGCCTTCGGCTCCACCGCCTAAATTAGTATGACGTATACCTCCGAGCCCTTCCGAATAGCTTTGACAGCTTGGAGTACAGACATCAACGTCCCTCCAACTCCTCGCATACCCGCGAACTTCGTCTCCTGCTCGGTATTCTGGCCCAACGTGATATCTTTGGATTGACAATCAATCAAGGCATGCTGCTCTGCAAACCAATCCATCCCAAATATCACGTCAAATTCCGATATCGGTAATATAGATGCCGTCAAATATAAATCCCGACTTCCTATATGCACTGCCACATCACAAGCTTGATATGCAAGCATCATACAACCATTCGGCAACACCACTCTGACGCTATCTGCCTTTACACGACTGGGTATCCCAAGCCGTACTATAAACTCTCGAGACAGAAAAGAATGCGACGCACCCGTATCAAACAGTGCTCGCGCCAGCGTGTTCCGAATCAGTACAAAGCCTGTGGTAATCGCATTACACACAAGCCGCATACACATAGGCAATAAACAAAGCATACAAACAAAAGAATACTCAAAACTAAACTCGTACCTGTGACGACGTCACTTTGTTTAATGGCCTCCTGTAGGACAAGATTGTAGACCCGGGGTAGCTCCTGAGATGCATAGGATTCCACCACTGCTTTGCCCTTCTCAGCACATGACGCTCCCGCCTCCTTTTCATTATTTGGCGGCACCCGACAGTCACGGGCGAGGTGCCCCACTCGTCCACACGTAAATCACGTACGAGTCTCCTGCTTTGAGGTGGCCCCCGACATTGCTCCCGAGGCTACTGAAGAAGGAGCTTGTCCAACCGTCTTGGTCCTCTTGCCCCACTTTTCTTATAGAATGACTTTGCCAGTCGGGCATCTTGAACTCTAGCTGTGTCACAGCCAAGGCCCTCCTCCCCTGCACCCTCTTCATGTCTTTCTCCAGCGTGCACGCAGTGTCTACTAACACCTGGAAGCCCTGGTTCACCGAACTCGAAAGCAGGAACCTCAGCTTGTCCCGCAATCCTTCGTAGAACCGATTTGTCTTCCTCTGCTCATCAGCAAATATTGAACCCGCATACCGTCCCAAGCGAGTAAACTCATGCAGGTACGCTTAAACACTGCTGTCACCTTACGTCAACCTTTGGAATTCATTCTCCATGGCAATCCATTGCGCCGCAGGAAGGTGCTTCGCTAGAAAGAGTCGAGAGAATTCCCCCATGGTCACTTGTGTCAATGGTCTCCCGCCAAGTGATGCAACTCCATCTCGTCCCACCATAATCTCTGTAACAACGCCATCCGTTCATATGGTATATTCTAGAAGGTCCGGCCGGGGCCCCACAGGATATATCACAAAACAGGCGGTGAAGGTACGGGATGATACCAGAGTAGCGCAACGCAACTATCACAAATAATTCTAGCGGAAGCCTATACTACAACTTCAACTCTTCTCGTGAATGTCCAACATATACTATAACATAACATTGTATATATTGAGAATAGGAATGTATTAAAACATCATAAACGTTGGCCTTATGGCCTTACATGGATGTCAAACAGTGGCCTACAAAGATTGGCGCGCAGACCGGCCACAATAAAAGAAAATATATCAAGCAACATAAGCCTTCGAGGGCTAGCAGCAGCAGCAGCAATAGCAGCAGGGACATCAACCTTTATGCGTCCCGCTAGGCTCTCCAGCACCTTTACAGGGACAATCCACCCAACGGTGGCAAACAGAGGCAACGGTCAGCATTCAGCTGACCAAATTATAACGACCCTACCACTTTTCTCGGGGCAGCGGTAATCTTCCCTGCAGGCATATCATATCACAAGTATGACAATATATAGAATATAATGTGCTTTTACGCACACATGCCATCACAACCGTTCGCCACCCGGCCCAACAGTCCGTGCACTCCGGGCACATTCTTGGTGGTCTGGCAAAGCTCTTGCCCACCACCATATCAGGGTCACAACCCAACGGTAAATCTCTTGAGCATTTACTCCATGGCGTGCAGCCGGAGTTAGTCTTACTACACCGAGATGGCCCGTAGCCCCCCATTGTGTCATGGCGCATAGGCCTAAGACTCTTGCTATGCGCTCCAACAGACCGTACCTTTTGGTGTCACGTCGGACGGACATAGCGCAGGTCGGATCCTCCACCCCCCGTTGCTCAAATCGCCTTGCCTTCTCCGAGTACAACATACTCATGGCTTAATCAAAGGCGCGGGTCGGTCTCACCAATCCTGTTCTTGGCACACAGCCTGGGTATTTCTCTACACCCATTCACAATATAACGGGTCTTTCCTGGGCATACCAGTACTTCCTATTACTCGCTTCACAGGTGGACACCGCACTAGCACAAATGTCAGGGGTCTTCCCTGGGCACGCCAGTACTTCCTGTTACTCTCTTCACAGGTGGACACACTACGACATCAAGCATCACAAAGGGCCTTTCCTGGTCACACCAGTACTTCTTGTGCCTCATTCACAGGTATGACCAAAAAGCATAACACAGATATTCTCCTAGACTACCACTCCAGTACTTCCTGCAACTCCTCTTCACAGGCATAACCCGTTGATTCCTTAAACTACACATTTATCACGGAGTCTTCTCTAGTTCGTATGCAACATCACCAATCCAGACCAACCTATCCCGATGGGCTTCACACAGTATGCCTATTCCGTACTCCAATTCCGGATCTATATGCCAACAAAGGGGATTTCATGAATCACCCAAAAGACTCCCAAAATCAGCCACCTCTTGGTGGGGGAATCACAATTATATGCCAAAAGGAAGCCATCACATGGCTAGGAAGAAAAGTCGTTACCCTTGACGACCGCTTCGGTGCCATGAGCTCCAAGCTACCTTGAATGGATCACAAGAACGTTTCCTCCGCAATGCCGACTTAGGATCTCTTGTCGGTAAACCACAGCACCATCGGAAATCAGCCCCCTTTCGTCCTCCTCCTTTTTCCTCTCTCTTTCTCTCTCTAGAAATGGGAAAGAGAAGGCCAAAATGAAATATGAGAATTCCCTTCACATTCACGGCCTTAAGGAAACATGGAGGCCTCTCAGCCCTTAGATCCAGGCTGAATAAATGGATGGCCACGGTTTCACCAAAAAGTATAAATTTTGGCTGACACGGCCTGTGACACGCCCGTTTCCCAGGCCGTGTGCCTCAAGCGGTGGTCAACCGACCTATCCAAACAAGTGACACGCCCATTGGACACGCCCGTTTCATGGGCCGTGTCACCCAACACGCCTCCGGACACGCCCGTGTCGGTGGCCGTGTGCATCAGTGAAAATAATCCCAAAATCGCCCGTGACTCACACGGCCTGTGACACGCCCGTGTCCCAGGCCGTGTGCCCAGACACGGCACGAAGACACGCCCTAGCGCAAAAATTCGTCGGGCTGAGTTCTTCGATCCGAAGTGACACGCCCTGTGATATGCCCGTGTCACAGGCCGTGTGCACCCATCTCTCGACACTCGATGACCACATCTCGACACTCGGCGAATCATCGAGCAAAATTCGTCGAGCACACGACATGGCCTTGGACACGCCCGTGTCCTTGGTCGTGTGCCTTCTCTCTACACATCGTCGAGCGAAAAACGTCGACTGAACCTCTCGACACTCGACACACGCAGGACACGCCCTGGGACACGCCCGTGTCCCAGGCTGTGTCACCCAAAATTGGCATGCTGAGAAAATCGGGCCGTTACAAACCTCCCCTCCAACAAAAATTTCGTCCTTGAAATTAATACACAGGAAGGCAACCAGCAATCAGCAACCAACAAGTTAAAACCTTCAAATTGTTATTTTACAACATAATTCTCTCCACGAATTACAGAAATAGCTCGGGAAACTCTTCTCGCATGGTTTGCTCTCGCTCCCATGTAAGTTCCTCACGGACGCAGTTGTACCACCGGACTTTCACCATACCGACCGTCTTGTTCCGCAACTGTTTCTCAGCTCGATCCTCGATCTGAATGGGTCTAACTCTCATTGTTAGCCCATACTCCACCGGCACACGATCATCCGCGATCACTTGGGCTGGATCTTTAACGGCCTTCCGAAGCACCGAGATGTGAAATACATCATGTAATCCACCCAAGTCGGCAGACAGAGCTAGCCGATAAGCCGCTTCTCCGACTCGCTCAACCACTTCAAAAGGACCCAAATATCTTGGACTCAACTTTTTCAATCGTCGAATCCTGGAGACACCTTTGCTTGGCTTGATCTTCAAGTAGACCCAATCGCCAACCGCAAATTCTACGTTTCGGTGTTTGGTGTTGTAATACTTCGCTTGTCGATCTTGAGCAATAAGTAATCTCTGTCGAATTGTCCGTATGGTTGAATTTGCTTCATCAACCTCATTTGGGTTAAAAACTCGAGCTTCGCCCGCTTCTACCCAAGCCAAGGGAGTACGACACTTCCTTCCATATAGTGCTTCATTTGGTGCCATCCCAATGCTCGCCTGTTAGCTATTATTATATGCAAACTCCACCATATAGAGATGATCTTCCCATCTCTTACCGAAATCAAGGACGCACATTCGGAGCATGTCCTCCATCGTTATGTTGGTACGTTCAGTTTGTCCATCCGTTTGGGTATGAAAGGTCGTACTAAAAGTCAACTTCGTGCCCAACAGTCGGTGAACGAGCCTCCAACCATTTGACGTGAATCGCCCATCTCGATCACTTACGATGCTCCGAGGAACACCATGAAGCCGCACAATCTAGTCAACATAAAATTTTGCCAAACTTTCAACTGAATTATCCCGCCTGTTCGGGAGAAAATGTGCCACTTTCATTAGCCGGTCAACAATCACCCAAATGGAATTATTTCCTCGTTGCGATCTCGGCAACCCGTGCACAAAATCCATGGAAATATCATCAAATTTCCACTCTGGGATCGGCAGTGACTTCAAATAACCGTTGGCTTTTGGCATTCCGCCTTCACCATCGCACATGTTTGGCATTTGGATACATAAAGGGCAACATCTTTCTTGAGCCCTGGCCACCAGAAAAGCTTCTTCATATCGTTGAACATCTTCGTGCTCCCGGGGTGAATGGAATACTTTGTATAATATGCTTCATACATTAGTTCTTCCCTCAATTTCCCCACATTCGGGACACACAAATGGCCCTCTTTTTGCAAAAGACCGTCATTCCAGGTGAATTTGCCCTCTGGCCCTTCATTCACATAGCGTAAGAGATCTTCATCCAACTCCGTTGCCCGTCGAACCCGGTCCGTAAGGTCACATTGCACCTCGGTCCAGTTCAAACATGCAGTGGCAGTGGAATTTCTTTCCACACAATAAATCTCCAACGCCTCCAGCTCCTGGATAAGACATTCATCATGCCTTTGTAACCAATTTGCTCTAGCCAGAAACCGCCGACTCAAGGCATCCGCGACAAAATTACCCTTCCCGGGCATATAGTCAATCTCGAAAGTGTAGACCCCAAGGAACTCTAACCACCTTCGTTGTCGCATATTCAAATCTTTCTGCTCCAATAGGTACTTGAGGTTCTTATGATCTGTATAGATCTCCACCTTCACTCCATAAAGGTAGTGTCGCCACAACTTTAGTGCAAAAAACACTGCCGCTAGTTCCAAGTCATGGACGGGATAATTTCGTTCATGCACCTGTAGCTGGCGTGAGCCATAAGCAATAACCTTTCGATTCTGCAGAAGAACGCAGCCTAAGCCGCTCCCTGAGGCATCACTATAAATCACAAATCCATCGGCGCCACGTGGCGAAGACAACACCAGCGTCGTGGTCAACCGAATCTTCAGCTCTTCAAAATCTCGTGCACACTTTGGCATCCAAACGAACTTCTGACCTTTTCGCGTCAACGTGGTTAGCGACAAAGCAATCCGCGAGACGTTTTCCACAAATCTTCTATAGTAGCCCGCAAGTCCAAGGAAACTCCTAACCTCGGCCACGGAAGGCAACATTGGCCACTCCTGTATGGCCCTTATCTTCGCTGGATCCACTGTAATGCCCACTCCACTCACCACATGGCCCAGAAAAGCCACCGACGATAGCCAAAACTCGCACTTCGAGAACTTGTCATAGAGCTGATTTTGCCTCAACGTGTTCAACACCAACCGCAAGTGAGTCTCATGCTCAGCTTTTGACTTCGAGTACACTAGGATGTCATCAATGAACATTATCACAAACAGATCCAGGTACTAGCGAAAAATACGGTGTATCAGATCCATAAACACAGAGGGTGCATTACACAGTCCAAATGGCATGACTGTGAACTCATAGTTCCCATAACGCGTTCCAAATGCGGTTTTGGGAATGTCACCTTCCTGAATTCTCAACTGGTAATAACCAGACTTCAGGTCCAACTTCAAATAGACGGTCGAGCCCACCAGCTGATCGAATAACTCATCAATCCGGGGTATCAGATACTTATTCTTCTCAGTCAGCTTATTAAGTTCACGGTAATCAATACACAACCACAACCCACCGTCTTTCTTCTTTACAAAAAGCACAGGCGCGCTCCAAGGTGACATGCTTGGGCGTATATAACCTTGCTCCAGCAATTCTTGCAATTGGAACTTCAACTCAGCCATCTCTTTTGGCGCGACGCGATATGGCTAGCGGGCCATAGGTTTCGCACCTGACACCAACTCGATCGTGAAGTCAATCTCCCGCTGGAGTGGTAGCCCAGGGAGCTCTGTGGGAAACACATCTGTAAATTCCGCCACAATCGGAACCTCGCACACATTGGCCTTAGGCTCAACAGCCTGAATCAGTGCGAAGTAACACTCCGCACCCTTCCGAACAGCTTTGACTACATGGAGTGCAGACATCAACGTCCCGCCCACTCCTCGCATACCTGCGAACTTTGTCTCCTGTTTGGTATTTTGGCCCAACGTGATCTCTTTGGACTGGCAATCAATCATGGCATGCTGCTCCGCAAGCCAATCCATCCCAAAACTCACGTCAAATTCTGATATCGGCAAAATAGATGCAGTTAAACTAAAATCCTGACTTCCAATATGGACTGCCACATCGCAAGCTTGATCCACAAGCATCCAACAGACATTCAGCAACACCACTCTGACGCTATCTGTCTTTGCACGACTCGGTATCCCAAGCCGCGCTATAAACTCGCTAGACAGAAAAGAATGCGACGCACCCGTATCAAACAGTGCTCGCCCCAACGTGTCCCGAATCATCACAAAGCCTGTGACAATCATGTCACACACACAAACCGCAAATATAGATGTACTACACAAAGCATACAAATAATAGCATACGCAAAACTAAACTCATACCTGTGACAACGTCACTCTGCTTGATGACCTCCTGTAGGACAAAATTGTAAACCCAGGGTTGCGCCTGCGAGGCAGAGGAATCCACCACCGCCTTTCCTTTTTCCAAATAAGATGCTCCCACCTTCTTTTCACTCTTTGGCGGCATCCGACAATCTCGCGCAATATGCCCCATCCGACCACAATTGAAGCAGATACGAGTATCTGTCTTTGAAGTAGCCCCCGACGTTGCTCCCGTTGCAACTGATGAAGGAGCTTGTCCACTTATCTTGGACTTCTTTCCCCATCTCTTCTTATAAAATGGTTTCCCCGATCGGGGTGCCTTCCACTCTGGTTGCGTCACAGCCAAAGCTCTCTTCCCTTGCACCCTCTTTATATCCTTTTCCAGCGCGCTCGCAGTGTTAACCAATGCTTGGAAACCTTGGTTCACAGAACTAGACACTAGGAACCTCAACTCGTCCCTCAGTCCTTCATAGAACCGATTGGTCTTCCTCTGCTCATCCGCAAATATAGAACACACATACCGCCCCAAGCGAGTAAATTCATGCAGGTATGCGTTAACACTGCCATCACCTTGGGTCAGCCTTTGGAATTCATTTTCCATGGCTATCCGTTGAGCCGCAGGAAGGTGATTCGCAAGGAAGAGTCGGGAGAATTCTTCCATTGATACTTGGGTTAAAGGACGACCCGCCAAGTGATGCAACTCCATCTCATCCCACCACAATATAGCTTCGCCTTCAAGCAAGAAGGTAGTTAAGGTAACTTTCTGATGCCCCGCCGTTCCAATCGCCGTCATGTCTCTCTTGACGCAAGATAGCCAATCCTCAGTTTGCGTAGGAGTTCCCGCTCCCGATAACGTAGGCGGATGGAAACTCATAAACTGCGTTAGCTACTTCTCAGCCGCTCGAGGAGCCACATCCACTACAGGTTCAGGCCTTGCCGCCACCTGTTCTGTCCTCACAGCCGGTTGCTCCTACCTCAGTGGCTGTCCTTGGATCATGGTAAATAAAGCCTCTGCAACTAAACGCAGATCTTCCGCAGACGGTGGAGGTGTAAGCACCTCGGATTGTGCCGTACTTTCATTATAATGCTGGGGCTCAGACGGCCCAGCTCCACTTCGTGTCACCTAAAGGTGGACAAGACACACACATTAGCGTTCGTACCCAAGCAATCAACACAAAATAGGAACACGCAGGTTCCTCAAACACACAACTTTGCATTCCTAGCATGGACATTCAGGAGTTCATTCGTAGACTTTGGTGTGCACAAACACGTGCGTGCCACCCCACAAAAGAAGTCGACCACGACTTCGAGAGGGAAAGACCAAAACAGGTATATTCTAGAAGGTCCGGCCGGGGCCCCACAGGATATATCACAAAACAGGCGGTGAAGGTACATGATGTTACTAGAGTAGCGCAGTGCACCTATCACAAATCATTCTAGCGGAAGCCTATACTACAACTTGAACTCCTCCCATGAATGTCCAACATATACTACAACATAACATTATATATATTGAGAATAGGAATGTCTTACAACATCATAAACGTTGGCCTTATAGCCTTACATGGCTGTCAAACAGTGGCCTACAAAGATTGGCGCGCAGACCGACCACAATAAAAGAAAACATATTAAGCAACATAAGCCTTCGAGGGCTAGCAGCAGCAGTAGCAACAGCAGCAGGGACATCAACCTTTTATGCGTCCCGCTAGACTCTCCAGCACCTGTACAGGGACAATCCACCCAACAGTGGCAAACAGAGGCAACAGTCAGCATTCAGCTGACCAAATTATAACGACCCTACCCCTTTTCTCGGGGCAGCGGTAGTCTTCCCTGCAGGCATATCATATCACAAGTATAGAAATATATAGCATATAATATGCTTTTACGCACACATGCCATCACAACCGTTCGCCACCCGGCCCAACGGTCCGTGCACTCAGGGCACATTCTTGGTGTTCTGGCAAAGCTCTTGCCCACCACCGTATCAGGGTCACAACCCAACGGTAAATCTCTTGAGCATTTACTCCATGGCGTGCAGCCGAAGTTAGTCTTACTACACCGAGATGGCCCATAGCCCCCCATTGTATCATGGCGCGTAAGACTAAGACTCTTGTTATGCGCTCCAACAGACCGCACCTTTTGGTCTCACGTCGGACGGACATAGCGCAGGTCGGATCCTCCACCCCCCGTTGCTCAAATCGCCTTGCCTTCTCCGAGTACAGCATACTCATAGCTTAATCAAAGGCGCGGTTTGGTCTCACCAATCCTGTTCTTGGCACACAGCCTGGGTATTTCTCTACACCCATTCACAACATAGCGGGTCTTTCCTAGGCATACCAGTACTTCCTATTACTCGCTTCACAGGTGGACACCGCACTAGCACAAATGTCAGGGGTCTTCCCTGGGCACGCCAGTACTTCCTATTACTCTCTTCATAGGTGGACACCCTACGACATCAAGCATCACAAAGGGCCTTTCCTGGTCACACCAGTACTTCCTGTGCCTCATTCACAGGTATGACCCAAAAGCATAACACGGATATTTTCCTGGACTACCACTTCAGTACTTCCTGCTACTCCTCTTCATAGGAATAACCCGTTGACTCCTTAAACTACACGTTTATCACAGAGTCTTCTTTGGTTCGTATGCAACATTACCAATCTAGACCAACCTGTCCAGATGGGCTTCACACAACATGCCTATTCCGTACTCCAATTCTAGGTCTATATACCAACAAAGGGGATTTCATGAATCACCCAAAAGACTCCCAAAATCAGGCACCTCTTGGTTGGGGAATCACAATTATATGCCAAAAGGAAGGCTTCACATGGATAGGAAGAAAAGTCGTTACCCTTGACGACCGCTTCGGTGCCATGAGCTCCAAGCTAGCTTGAATGGATCACAAGAACTTTTCCTCCGCAACGCCGGCTTTGGATCTCTTGTCGGTAAACCACAGCACCACCGGTAATCAGCCCCCTTTCCTCCTCCTCCTTTTTCCTCTCTCTTTCTCTCTCTAGAAATGGGAAAGAGAAGGCCAAAATGAAATATGAGAATTCCCTTCTCATTCACGACCTTAAGGAAACATGGAGGCCTCTCAGCCCTTGGATTTAGGCTGAAGGAATGGACGACCACGATTTCACCAAAAGGTTTAAATTTTGCCTGACACGGCCTGTGACACACCCGTGTCCCAGGACGTGTGCCTCAAGTGGTGGTCAATCGACCTATCCAAACCAGTGACATGCCCATTAGACACGCTCGTGTCATGGGCCGTGTAACCCAACACTCCTCCGTACACGCCCGTGTCGGTGGCCGTGTGCATCGGCGAAAATAATCCCAAAATCGCTCGTGACTCACACGGCATGTGACACGCCCGTGTCCCAGGCCGTGTGCCCAGACACGACACGAAGACACACCCTAGCGCAAATATTTGTCGGGCTGAGTACATAGAGCTGAAGTGACACGCCCGTGTCACAGGCCGTGTGCACCCATATCTCGACACTCGACGACCACATCTCGACACTCGACGATCGTCGAGCAAAATTCGTCGAGCACACGACACGGCCTTGGACACGCCCGTGTCCTTGGCCGTGTGCCTTCTCTCGACACATCATTGAGCGAAAAACGTCGACTGAACCTCTCGACACTCGACACACGCAGGACACGCCCTGGAACACGTCCGTGTCCCAGGCCGTGTCACCCAAAATTGGCCTGCTGAGAAAATCGGGCTGTTACAATCTCACTTCTCCTTCAAGTAGGAAGGTAGCTAAGGCAACTTTCTGATGTTCCTCCGACCCGATCGCCATCACAATCCTCTTGACCCGCGATAGCCAATCCTCAGCCTGCATAGGAGATCCTGCTCCCGAAAACAGTGGCGTATGAAAAATCATAAACCGCGTCAACTGTCGTTCAGCCTCTCGAGGATCTACAGCCGCAACAAGTTCTGGCCTTGCCTCCACCTATTCTGGTCTCAAAACTAGCTGTGCATGCCCAACTGGCTGGCCTTGCATCATGGCAAATACAGCCTCAGCAACTAATCGAACGGTTTCATCAGATGGTGGAGGTGTAGGCACCTCAGCTGGTGCCGTACTTTCTTCAGAATGATGGGGCTCCGACGGCCCAGCTCCACTTTGTGTCACCTAAAGGCGGACAAGACACACATATTAGCGACTGCACACAAGAAATCACAACAAAATAGGAACACGCAGGTTCCTCAAACACATATATTTGCATTCCTATTATGGACATTCAGGAGTTCAATCATGTTAATTTGGTGTGCACAGACACATGCTCGCCACCCCACAAAAGAAGTTGACCATGACTTCGAAAGGGAAAGACCAAGACAGCTGATACCAAAAATGTAACAACCCCATCTGTTCATATCGTATATACTAGAAGGTCCGGCTGGAGCCCCACATCATATACCACAAAACGAGCGGTGAAGTCACGGTATGGCACGAGACTAGCGCAACGCACCCTAACCCATTGTATTCTAGCGGAAGCCTAACATTACACTTGAACTCCACACCTGAATGTCCGACATATAAAACCCCATATTTTATATATTCATATGCATGTCTTACAACACATGCAAGACAAAGAGTTGGCCTTAAGGCCTTACAGGGCTTTCATACACGTGGGCATAAACAATTGCGCGCAGGCCAGCCACATAAAAGCAAACATTACACTTTCATTTCCTTAGCCTTCGAGGGCTAGCGACGGCAGCAACAACAACAATAGGGACTTCAGCCCTTAAGCATCCCGCTTGGCTCTCCAATACCTGCACAGGGACAGGCCACCCAATGGTGGCAAAACAGGAAACGGTCAGCATTCCGCTGAATAAATTATAATGACCCTACCCCTTCTCTCGGGGTAGCGGTATTCTTCCCTGCAAAGCATAGCATGTATAAGCATAGATATTTATAGCTCATGCAATGTGCACTCACGCACATCCATTTCATCACAATCGTCAGCCACGCGGCCCAACAATCCGTGCACTAAGGGCACATTCTTGGTGTACCAGCGGACCAATTGCCCACCACTGTATCAGGGTCGCAACCCAACGATAACTCACTTGAGCATTTACTACATGGCATGCAGCCGGATTTCTAGTCTTAACGTACCCGGATGGCCCGTAGCCCCCCATTATGACATGGCTCGAAGGCCTAAGACTCTCACTAGGCGCTCCAATAGACCACACTTTCAGGTCTCCCGTCAGACGGACATAGTGCAGGTCGGATCCTCCACCCCCCGTTGCTCAAATCGCCTTTGCCATCACCGAGTACCACGTACTCGCGGCACATAAAAGGCGCCGGTTGGTCTCACCGATCCTGTTTGGCATTACAGCCTGGGTATCCTCTGACACACATTTCTCGCACAACATTGGCGGGTCTTTCCTGGGCACACCAGTACTTCCTTCCTTAACATGTACCACACCACAAAGATCACAGCGTCGGTGGGTCTTTCCTGGGCACACCAGTACTTCTTGCTTCTGCAGGTACCACACCACACATAACGCAAATGTCAGAGGTCTTTCCTGGCATACCATGCCAGTACTTCCTGTTACTCTCTTCACAGGTACCACCTAAACATACAGCATCACAGTAGGCCTTTCCCAGACTTCCATCCGGTACTTCCTGCTATTATCTTCACAGGCATGACCCAACATCACAAGTATGACATAGATATTTTCCTGGACTACCACTCCAGTACTTCGTGCTACTTCCTTCACAGGTCCAATCCGTCAACTTCTACACTACACGTCTATCACGGAGTCTTCTCCGGTTCGTATGCAACATCACCAATCCAGACCAACTTGTCCAGATGGGCTTTACACAACATGTCTATTCCGTACTTTCATTTCCGGATCTATATGCTAACCAGTTGGGGATTTCATGAATCAACCCAACGATCCCCATAACTGACCACCCGCTAGTGGGGGAATCATGTGCATATGCAAAAAGGGAGACTTCACATGGCTATGAAGAAAAGTCATTACCCTCGAAGACCGCTTCGGTGCCATGAGTTCCAAGCTGGCTCGAATGACTCACAAGAGTTTTTCCTCCGCAACGTTGGCCTCGGATCTCTCGTCGGCAAATCGCAGCACCACCGGTGATCAGCCCCCAACTCCTCCTCCTCCTTTTCTTCTCTCTTTCTCTCTCTTGAAGTGTAGTAAGAGAAAGTCAAAAGCCAAATGATTTTCCCCAACCCATTCTCAGCCTTAAGAAGATAGGGAGGCCTCTCAGCCCTTTTATCTAGGTTGAAGGAATGGATGGCCACGATTTCACCAAAAATCATAAATTTTGCCTGACACGGCCTGTGACACGCCCATGTCCATGTCCGTGTTCCTAAGGGGTGCTCAACCGACTCATCAATTCCAGTATACGCCCATATAACACGCCCGTGTCAAGGGCCGTGTCACCCGACACACCTACCAACACGGCCGTGTCTGTTGCTGTAACGGCCCTAGCCGATCCAACGCGACAACGTCACGGCTCCGCTCTAGGCGATGCTACCGGGCTGCAGCCCAAGCACCCCAACCCCTCTTCCTCCACAGGCGGGTTGTTGGTGGCCACAACCTCCCTTTGATGAGGTAAACTCGATAGTTAAGCCCGCACTACGGGGACTTCCAAGGAGGTCACCCATCCCAGTACTACTCCAGCCCGAGCACGCTTAACTATGGAGTTCTTTCAACTCTCATCACCAAATGAGTTGCACTATAACGCCCCCCCCCCCCCCCCCCCCCCGATTTTTTTGGCAATTATTTCAATTCTCGTTTGGCGTTACGGTGGCGTGTTTCTGGCTTGTGCCGTTGTTTGAGTACCATGTTAGGTGTTCTTAGTGGTCGTAGCCTGTTTGCAGGGTTCCCCAGCTAGCAGGAGTCTATTTTGGAGACTCGGCTGAGCCTCTCAGGGAATGCTTGTGCTTCGGTTTCGGGTGGTGTTAGCCCGAGTGTTTGGTTGTCGGAGGTTGCTTTCGACTTTGCCGTTGTTCTCGTAGCCTGAGTGTTTAGCTACGACGCGAGTTGGGTCGAAGTTTGAGATCATTCGTTTTGGCATCGTTTCGACGTTTGCTGGTTAGCTAGTAGTAGTTGCTTTTCTGTGCACGGCTTTATGTGGCCAAACTTGGTGAGGCCTGCGCCTTGTCCTAGGCTAAGGTTTGAGTTAGCTAATTTCATATAAGTACATGTATTTGTGTGTTTGTGAACGCTTGGGTGCGGATAGCCAGTGTATGTAAGCGTTTATATTTATGTTTACGCATTTTAGCATGAGGAGTGATTTTGGCGTGCCGGGGTATAAATGCTCACGTGCGTGCGTGCTAGGCTTTATAATAATTTATATGTGCATGTTTATATGGGAAGAGGCGGAATACGCATAGTAATAAGCGTGGAATTGTGTGTACTACTAAATGATTTTATACGTGCACTATTATACGTGTATACACTTAAGTATGTATATGTGTAGGTATATAGTATATACGTATATTTAGAATGTATGAATATATTTATATGTGCATAGTGTATAAATATATTTATAGGTGTGCGGATATACTTGTATGGGTTTAAGTATACACTTAGGTATTACTTCATTAGTTAATAGAATTGAGGATTTTGTGTTTAATTTTTAGGTGGTCTTATATAAGAGGATGCCTTAGGTTTAGGTTTTTTATTTCCCTTTCTTTCCCCAACCCGGCGGCCCGCTGCTGCATCCCGAGCGAAAGGCGGAAACGGTGGAACGGGAGGCTCTCCGACCGACCTTCTTCCCCGCCCAGCAGTGCTCGAAACTCCAGTTTGAGGCGGGATTCGAGCTCCTCTAGGCTAGATCTTCGTTTCAAGGTATTCATTTTGGGATTTCTCCTTCTTTTCTTTGGAATCATGAATGGCGGGTTGTTTTCTTCCAAGCTTTGAGCGCCCAGTTTTTGTGTTCTTTCTTTCCAGATTTTTCCTCCTAGGATTGTTGCGTGCGGCCGATTAGGTTGGGAAGGGGGTTGCTGGCCGAATTCCTCCTAAGCCCAGGCAAGTGTACCCTTGCCAAAGTACTTCCATATCTTGTCTTGATTGCTTGATTCCTGGAAAGCTATTGTTGGATATATATATTTTTTACTTGGTTATGCATATGAAAATTGGTGCAAGGCCTCACATTTCCTTTTCTTAGTTTGTTAATGTCATTGCGTTGTTTTTCCCCTCTTTGTTATTCCTGCATGTCCACTGTTTTGTTATTGGGCTGCTTTTATTTATTTTGGCTAGATCGCTTTTATTAGGCAAGTGTTCCTTTGCTATGAGTATTGCCCCGATCGGGTATAACTCGAGAGCCCTCGGTAGTAAGCTTGTCTGTTTCATGAGATATTTCATTGGTTGCGGTCTTCCTTGGGTGTAAATCATTGCTATGGTTTGTTTTAATTAGTTGCAAGATTATTTTATAGCTTGCTCCGTAGTTTCTCCGAAATCGGATTTGTATCAAAACCACCCAAATCTCATGTTTTGTCTAGTGTTAATCCTCCGGTTTGCATGTAATGTCGAATTCCCGTGCTTATGTGCGGTATCAAACCCCTAAATTTAAGCGTATATGTGTTGATAGTGAACTAATCGTTCATGTGTTGTATCAATTTACTTGTGCATGTGTAGAATCAAACTACTTGGTTACATTTAGTATTGTGTTACTTTCTTTCACTCGTATTAAGTCGCTTGAATAAACAAAGTATGGGCTCAGTTCTTTGGTAAGTATATAAGATTTTGTAGGTGTAAGACCTCTTGATACGGAAGTTTAGCCTATGATAACTGCTGATGATATAAAATTATCAAGTATTTTATTAACTGTGGTGCTTTGTGTACTCAAGCTTAACGTATTTATGCGAGGTTAGATGCGTGTCTAGTTAACTAACGCCGTCAGCCGCTAGGCAGCTAAGTCTCCTAGGTGGGTTACTTTAGATGTTTAGGGTTTAGTGTTGACTTCTTGGTGGTTCATGGAACTACCAGTTACGGTTTTCCCGAGTCACTTAGTGCTGGAGTAGGATGTGATTTTGAGGTGGGTCGCACCGATGCCGCCACCCTTGTTTTACTTCTTGTCTTATTAAGACAATATGGGTTGTTTGGTTGGGTTGGACTGATGCCACCACCACAACACCTTGAGATATTTAGGCCTGTTAGACGTGGTTGGACCGTTGCCACCAGTCTAGGCCCTGATTTCTGATTTTGTCCATCTCTAGTATTAGGTGACTCTTTCTGCTCTAGCTTTATGCTAGGATTTATTTATTTTGCTTATCCTTCTTGCAGAGATTTGTGAGGCTTGACTTCACCCGTGCACTTGGTGCACCCCTTTTTACTCAATCTTGGTGAGTATTTTTCCTTCACTTGTTTACTTTTTTCTTACCTGTTTCACTTCTTCTTTATACTATTGTCTCATTTTCCTATTGATAAATTGCTTTGCTGAGGTGTTCTTTTCTTTGAATGCCTCAGGTTCAGGTTTATAGCCGACTGTGGGGCTAGGTTTCTTCTGAAGCTTGCTAGTACTATAGTTGCTGCTGAGTTTTTCTTTTCCTCACTCCTGAGAGGTAGTTTCTTTAGACTTGTAGTACAGATATGCCTACTCACCAGTGGGTTCGTGTCAGTTGTTGACGCCCACTAGTGGTTTCTCTTTTAGATGCTTTGTACTTTGCTTATACTGCTAGTTTTCCTATTTTGGAGTTTATTCAACTTGTTCTTGGGAAGATTTATGCTAGGTTGCTAGTTACCTTTAAAAATCTAAAAGCACTATTATTCGTATACCTCAAAATCAACATGATTTATAAAACACAACACTACTTTCCAAACGACGTAAAAGATTATTTTTGTATATATGGTCTAACATAAATGTAGGGTATGCATAGTATAAGTTGTCCCCTGGGAACACTTATGCTCTTTTTTAGGATGTCAAATGTAACTAAAATAATTTCCACTGCGTATAAGTATAGTTTTTTATTTGTGGACTAGCTAATCCACTGAGCCGAGGGATACGACCTCTAAAATACAATTGATTTTTTTTACATCATTAAAGCTTGTGTTTTATTTATAGTCTTAGTAGTTGGTTGTTGCCTGAGCGTCAGCAGTTATACCCTGCCTGACGTGGCATCACAACGCGTGTTTTCTCCTACTCTGATACTTCTAATTTTTTTGAGAAAATGCGGGTTGTGACAATTGGTATCAGAGGGAGGTTGCTTGACAATTTGTCGGGCAACCTTTCCTTGTAGGTATTAGAAGTTTAGCATCATGTCATACACACACCGATATGTCATCAGCACATCTTGGCTGAAGCACGAACACTACACTCATAGCATAACATGAAGTATACGAGGCATATTATGTAGTATGGGATGCATAATATGTGTTTGTATATGGATCCACTATAGGAGGCAACATGTGAGGGTTATGTAGTATGGGATGCATAACCTCACCACATGAATGCGACTAGCACGTTTTCTTTTTCGTTGCATGAGAATGTTATGTAGTATGGGATGCATAATATTTTCATGTGCACGCCGCTCATAACATGCATTAGGGCCTTTTTAGAATGCATAGCACAATCATGCATAGCATAACATTGCATAAGCACAACGTGCCAAACTAAAGACTTGTAGGATGACATATGTACACACATGGTTTTGAGTCAAAAAGAATATAAATTCATGCATTCCCGATTTAGGCACAAGAGTTAGTGTGATGGTGGTGAACCATCTTAGGTTAAGCATGACATTATTCCCTCTGTATAAAACAAAATATATATATAAAAAAAACCCCAGAGCAAGTTGGCAGTGAAAGCAAGTACTTATGTAGGTTTGTCTGTACCTGTTTGTTTTGTCCCAGTAGTTGAACTAGGGTTTGATGACTGCTTGTTTGTTCCTTTCAGTATGCCGCCTAAGCGTAGAGTGGCGAGGTCGACTCCCAAATCTGAGGGTGAGTCTTCTGGTGGTCAAAGCGGTGCAGTTATGGAAAGTCTGAGGCAGAGCAATGAGGCTCTATCGAGGCAGATGGTGGATGTTCAGTCTCAGATCCAGTCCCTGATATCTGTGGTGGCAGGACTAGCCCCAAGGGCGCAGGATCCTGCTGCGGGTATAGCTGTTCCCGCACCTCCTACACCCCTAGCCCCTTTGGTGCCTCTAGTGGTGGTGACCCCAGAGATGGATTTCATCACTCAGTTCCAGCGACTGCGACCCCCTACCTACGATGGTAAGGCGGACTTCATGATATTGGATGACTGGTTGATTTCCATAGAAGAAATGTTTCAGTACTCTGGAGTGTCTGAGGATCAGAAGGTGATGTTGGCCGCCTATCAGCTGAAGGGGTTAGCGAAGAGATGGTGGATGAGGGAGAAGGAGGGAATGGTAGGAGGAAGCACTTGGGCTTCCTTCAAGGAGATCTTGATGCGGAAATTTCTACCGTCAGTGGAGCGAGACAGGCTGATGAACGACTTCTTGCATCTGAAGCAGAGACAGCTCTCAGTCAGCGAGTATGATATTGAGTTTAGCAAACTCAGTCGCTTTGCCCCTAGTTTGGTGAGCTCAGAGGAGGATAGAGCAAAGCATTTCCTCGGTGGCCTGCGGAGCGATGTACAGCAGCTAGCTGTGGCTCATGGTTCGGTGAGTTATGCTGGGGCAGTGGAGGCCGCTTTGAAGGTAGAGGCCATCGAAAGCGCGAAGCAAAGAGGAAAACAGGTGAGGAATGAGAAGAGGAAAGCTGTTGAAGCAAAGAGCCCCCAAGTTCCCGGTGCTCCTTTGAGGAAGAGGAGCAAAGAGGTCTGTAGTTTTTGTGGCCGGTCAGGCCATCCTGCTGAGAGATGTTTCAAGAGGGCGGCGGCACAGAAGGAGCATGTGCATGCTATTTAGGGTGCTCCCAGGCAGAATGTGGTGTGTACTCTGTGCAAGAAAGAGGGGCATGATGTTGCCCGTTGCTGGTTGAAGGACAAGTTTTGCTATCAGTGCGGATAGAAAGGTCATACTAAGGCCCGATGCCTGCAGCTCCAGTCTGTGCACCGACTAGTTCCTCTTCAGGGGTTGCCACCGCCTCAGTCTATGGATAGAGGCAAAGGGAAGCTGAATGTGATATCTTCAGCGGAGGCTAAAACTTCGACGCAAGTCATTTCAGGTAAACCTTCTCTCTAGTCTTTTACTTCCTTTGCAGATTATTTTGGCTTTTGTTTTCTTAAATGATTGTGTAATTTTTCCCCTTTTTTATTTATATAGGAAGTTTTAAGGTAAAGAACCGTTGGGCGCGCGTTCTCTTTGACTCGGGTGCTACCCACTCATTTGTGGCTAGGGCCTTTGTAGAGCGGTGCCAGCTGGTTCTTTATCATGTCGGTGATGCCTTTTGCATCAAATTCCCCTCGGGTGATTCCGTGATATCAGATCAGGGCATTCTAGATTGTCCTATTATGTTGGGGGATTTCCCGGCCAAGGCAGATCTGAAGATGATAGACTTGGAGGATTTCGACGTCATCCTGGGTATGGATTGGTTGTCCAGATATGATCCAGTAATCCAATGCAGGGGTATGCGCTTGGATTTCAAGAAGGACAATGGTCAGCCTGGGAGTATTTATGGAGATCCGCGCCAGGCCTCTCTGGTGATTTCTGCGGTATGTGCTCAGAGGTTATTCAGTTCTGATTGTTTTGCTTGCTTAGTCTCAGTGCTGGGGACTATGTGCAGTTTGCTGCGGTTGGATGAGATTCCTGTTGTCCGTGAGTTTTCTGATGTTTTTCCTAGCGACCTTCCCGGTCTTCCCCCTGTCAGAGATGTCGAGTTCGTGATTGATTTGGAGCCGGGTACGCGTCCTATTATTAAGGCCCCGTACCGGATGGCCTCGCGAGAGATGGAGGAGATGCGTACCTAGCTGGATGAGTTATTGGTGAAGGGTTTCATAAGGCAGAACTCGTCGCCCTGGGGTGCGCCTGTTCTCTTTATGAAGAAGAAAGATGGGTCGATGCGCCTTTGCATCGACTACAGAGAGCTGAACAAAGTCACCATCCAGAACAGGTATCCTCTGCCCAGAATTGATGACTTATTCGATCAGTTGCGTGGTAGCTCTGTGTTCTCCAAGATTGACCTTCGATCGGGATATCATCAGCTCAGGATCCGGGAGTCGGACATTCCACGGACGGCTTTCCGATCGAGGCATGGTCATTTCGAATTCCTAGTTATGTCTTTTGGGTTGACCAACACGCCATCAGCATTCATGGACATGATGAACCTGGTGTTCAAAGATTTTCTAGACAAGTTTGTGGTCGTATTCATAGACGACGTTCTGATTTATTCACGGAATGGTGCGGAGCATGATCAACACTTGCTGTTTGTGTTATCTGCCTTGAGAGATCATCAGTTGTACGCCAAGCTGAGTAAATGTGAATTCTGGTTGCCTCATGTTTCCTTCCTGGGTCATGTGGTGAACAAGGATGACATTTCAGTGTACCCGGAGAAGATTTCTGCAGTGATGGATTGGCATAGGCCGAGCACACCCAAGGAGATTAGGAGCTTCTTGGGGTTGGCCGGCTATTATAGAAGGTTTGTTGAGGGCTTTTCTACCTTGGCAGCGCCCTTAACTAAGCTGACGCAGAAACATGCAGCGTTCATCTGGAGCGAGCAGTGCGAGGAGGCCTTTCTGGAGCTAAAGAGGAGATTGTGCACTGCTCCTGTTTTGACATTGCCTACGGAGGGCAAGGACTATGACGTATATGTAGATGCCTCGCATGTTGGGCTCAGAGGCGTGTGGATGCAAGAGAGGAAGGTGATCACGTATGGGTCGCGGCAGTTGAAGGCTCATGAGCAGAATTACCCTACGCATGACCTCGAGTTTGCAGCGGTGATATTTGCGTTAAAGCTGTGGAGGAATCTACTTTATGGGGCGCAGTGCAAGATTTTCATAGATCATAAGAGCCTGAAGTACGTGTTTACACAGAAGGAGCTGAATCTGCACCAGCGGCGGTGGCTAGAGTTTGTGGCCGATTATGACGTGGAGATCCAGTACCATCCAGGCAAGGCCAATGTGGTGGCCGACGCCCTGAGCCGCAAGACAGGGAAGATTGTCAACCTCACGGTAGACCATTTAGTGGAAGAGTTTTTGTTGATGGACATCTCCGTGGGATGCTGTGATTTACAAAGCAGTTTGGCAGTGGTAGAGCCATCTTGGATTTCACTCACCAGGTTGCACCAGAAGGATGATCCGGATTTGTTACACCTGTACCTTAGGGCTGAGAGAGGGGAGTTGCCGGATTTCTCCATCGATGATTCGGGTACCTTGAAGTACCGCGGCATGTTTTGCATCCCCACGATTGGAGACATCAGGAATATGGTATGCAAAGAGGCTCATGGATCCAGTGTTGCCTACCACCCAGGATCCACCAAGATGTATCATGATTTGAAGCAGATCGTCTGGTGGTATGGTATGAAGGGGGATATAGCTCGGTATGTTTCAGAATGTTACACTTGCAAGCGGGTGAAGGTCGACCATGGGAGGCCTGGTGGCAAGTTGACTCCTTTGGAGGTCCCGACTTGGAAGTGGGAAAGTATCTCCATGGACTTCATTACGGGCTTACCAAGATCTCCAAGGGGATTTGATTCAGTTTGGGTGATCGTGGATCGATTGACGAAGTGTGCGCACTTCGTACCTTATAAGATCGACTACCCGATGAAGAAAATAATAGAGTTGTATTTGAGCGAAGTCATCCGATTGCATGGAGTTCCCGTGAGTATCATTTCAGACCGAGACTCCAGATTTACTTCCCGTTTTTGGAAGAGTTTACAGGAGGGTTTGGGTACATACTTGAGATATTCTACCGCTTACCACCCACAGACAAATAGGCAGACCGAGCGTGTGAACCGGATTGTGGAGGATATGATCAGGTGCTGCATTCGAGACCATGGTGGTGTGTGGGATGAGCGTTTGCGGCTCATGAAGTTTGCCTACAATAACAGTTACCAAGAGAGCTTGCAAATGGCTCCCTTCGAGGCATTGTATGGGAGGCGCTGCAGAACTCCATTATTTTGGACTGCGGCCGGTGAGAGGCCTTTGTTGGGTCCTGCTGCTCTCGAGGAAATGGAGGTTGCTGTGAAGCTCATTCGGGAAAAGCTTCGGTTAGCTCAGGAGAGATATAAGAAGAACGCCAACCGGCGTAGGTCCGATTTGGAATTTTCGGTGGAGGATTTGGTCTTCTTGAAGGTGTCTCCGATGGTTGGAGTGAAGAGGTTCGACAAGAACCATAAGCTGGATCCGAGGTATGTGGGCCCATTCAGAATTTTGGAGCGTATTGGTGTGGCGGCATATAGGTTGGATCGACCAGCCAACTTCCCGGGCATACATAATGTTTTCCATGTAAGCCACCTGCGGAAGTGTGTGCGGAGCAGTGGGCAAGTCTTGGATATAGTGCCCTAGTTGGAGCCCAACCTCTCGTATGTTGATGTGCCAGTCCGCATCTTGGAGACTCAGGATCAGGTGCTGCGGACAAAGTCTATCCCGATGGTGAAGGTTCTTTGGAAGAATCATGGTTTGGAAAGTGCGACTTGGGATCTAGAGTCGGCTATGAGGGAGGCTTACCCTCGCTTGTTCTCCTAATTTGTTGGGTATGTTTTCTTTCTAGTAACTTTTGTTTGTTACTTTCCTTCTATAGTAGAGGTAGTGTACGTAAAGTTTCGGGACGAAACTTTCTTTTAGGGGGAGTGACTGTAACACCCCCCGATTTTTTGGCAATTATTTAAATCCTCGTTTGGCGTTACGGTGGCGTGTTTCCGGCTTGTGTTGTTGTTTGAGTACCTCGTTAGGTGTTCTTAGTGGTCGTAGCCTGTTTGCAGGGTTCCCCAGCTAGCCGGAGTCTGTTTTGGAGACTCAGCTGAGCCTCTCAGGGAATGCTTGTGTTTCGTCTTCGGGAGGTGTTAGCCTGAGTGTTTGGTCGTCGGAGGTTGCTTTTGACTTTGCCGTTGTTCTCGTAGCCTGAGTGTTTAGCTACGGTGCGAGTTGGGTCGAAGTTCGAGATCGTTCGTTTTGGCATCGTTTCGACGTTTGCTGGTTAGCTAGTAGTAGTTGCTTTTCTGTGCACCGCTTTATGTGGCCAAACTTGGTGAGGCCTGTGCCTTGTCCTAGGCTAAGGTTTGAGTTAGCTAATTTCATATAAGTACATGTATTTGTGTGTTTGTGAACGCTTGGGTGCGGATAGCCAGTGTATGTAAGGGTTTATATTTATGTTTACGCATTTTAGCATGAGGAGTGATTTTGGCATGCCGGGGTATAAATGCTCACGTGCGTGCGTGCTAGGCTTTATAATAATTTATATGTGTGTGTTTATATGGGAAGAGGCAGAATACACATAGTAATAAGCGTGGAATCATGTGTACTACTAAATGATTTTATACGTGCACTATTATACGTGTATACACTTAAGTATGTATATGTGTAGGTATATAGTATATACGTATATTTAGAGTGTATGAATATATTTATATGTGCATAGTGTATAAATATATTTATAGGTGTGCGGATATACATGTATGGGTTTAATTATACACTTAGGTATTACTTCATTAGTTAATAGAATTTAGGATTTTGTGTTTAATTTTTAGGTGGTCTTATATAAGAGGATGCCTTAGGTTTAGGTTTTTTTACTTCCCTTTCTTTCCCCAACCCGGCGGCCCGCTGCTGCATCCCGAGCGAAAGGCGGAAAGGGCGGAATGGGAGGCTCTCCGACCGACCTTCTTCCACGCCTAGCAGTGCTCGAAACTCCAGTTTGAGGCCGGATTCGAGCTCCTCTAGGCTAGACCTTCGTTTCAAGGTATTCATTTTGGGATTTCTCCTTCTTTTCTTTGGAATCATGAATGGCGGGTTGTTTTCTTCCAAGCTTTGAGCGCCCAGTTTTTGTGTTCTTTCTTTCCAGATTTTTCCTCCTAGGATTGTTGCGTGCGGCCGATTAGGTTGGGAAGGGGGTTGCTGGCCGAATTCCTCCTAAGCCAAGGCAAGTGTACCCTTGCCAAAGTACTTCCATATCTTGTCTTGATTGCTTGATTCCTGGAAAGCTATTGTTGGATATATATATTTTTTACTTGGTTATGCATATGAAAATCGGTGCAAGGCCTCACATTTCCTTTTCTTAGTTTGTTAATGTCATTGCGTTGTTTTTCCCCTCTTTGTTATTCCTGCATGTCCACTGTTTTGTTATTGGGCTGCTTTTATTTATTTTGGCCAGATCGGTTTTATTAGGCAAGTGTTCCTTTGCTATGAGTATTGCCCTGATCGGGTATAACTCGAGAGCCCTCGGTAGTAAGCTTGTCCGTTTCATGAGATATTTCATTGGTTGCGGTCTTCCTTGGGTGTAAATCATTGCTATGGTTTGTTTTAATTAGTTGCAAGATTATTTTATAGCTTGCTCCGTAGTTGCTCCGAAATCGGATTTGTATCAAAACCACCCAAATCTCATGTTTTGTCTAGTGTTAATCCTCCGGTTTGCATGTAATGTCGAATTCCCTTGCTTATGTGCGGTATCTAACCCCTAAATTTAAGCGTATATGTGTTGATAGTGAACTAATCGTTCATGTGTTGTATCAATTTACTTATGCGTGTGTAGTATAAAACTACTTGGTTACAGTTAGTATTGTGTTACTTTCTTTCACTCGGATTAAGCTGCTTGAATAAACAAAGTATGGGCTCAGTTCTTTGGAAAGTATATAAGATTTCGTAGGTGTAAGACCTCTTGATACGGAAGTTTAGCCTAAGATAACTGTTGATGATATAAAATTATCAAGTATTTTATTAACTGTGGTGCTTTGTGTACTCAAGCTTAACGTGTTTATGTGAGGTTAGATGCGTGTCTAGTTAACCAACGCCGTCAGCCGCTAGGCAGCTAAGTCTCCTAGGTGGGTTACTTTAGATGTTTAGGGTTCAGTGTTGACTTCTTGGTGGTTCATGGAACTACCAGTTAGGGTTTTCCCGAGTCACTTAGTGCTGGAGTAGGATGTGATTTTGAGATGGGTCGGACCGATGCCGCCACCCTTGTTTTACTTCTTGTCTTATTAAGACAATATGGGTTGTTTGGCTGGGTTGGACTGATGCCACCACCACAACACCTTGAGATATTTAGGCCTGTTAGACGTGGTTGGACCGTTGCCACCAGTCTAGGCCCTTGTTTCTGATTTTGTCCATCTCCAGTATTAGGTAACTCTTTCTGCTCTAGCTTTATGCAAGGATTTATTTATTTTGCTAATCCTTCTTGCAGAGATTTGTGAGTCTTGACTTCACCCGTGCACTTGGTGCACCCCTTTTTACTCACTCTTGGCGAGTATTTTTCCTTCACTTGTTTACTTTATTCTTACCTGTTTCACATCTTCTTTATACTATTGTCTCATTTTCCTATTGATAATTGCTTTGCTGAGGTGTTCTTTTTTTTGAATGCCTCAGGTTCAGGTTTATAGCCGACTGTGCGGCTAGGTTTCTTCTGAAGCTTGCTAGTGCTATAGCTGCTGCTGAGTTTTTCTTTTCCTCACTCCTGGGAGGTAGTTTCTTTATACTTGTAGTACAGATATTCCTACTCACCAGTAGGTTCGTGTCAGTTGTTGACGCCCACTGGTGGTTTCTCTTTTAGATGCTTTGTACTTTGCTTATACTGCTAGTTTTCCTGTTTTGGAGTTTATTCAACTTGCTCTTGAGAAGATTTATGCTAGGTTGCTAGTTACCTTTAAAAATCTAAAAGCACTATTATTCGTATACCTCATAATCAACATGATTTATAAAACACAACACTACTTTCCAAACGACGTAAAAGATTATTTTTGTATATATGGTCTAACATAAATGTAGTGTATGCATAGTATAAGTTGTCCCCTGGGAACACTTATGCTCTCTTTTAGGATGTCAAATGTAACTAAAATAATTTCCACTGCGTATAAGTATAGTTTTTTATTTGTGGACTAGCTGATCCACCTAGCCGAGGGATACGGCCTCTAAAATACAATTATTTTTTTTACATCATTAAAGCTTGTGTTTTATTTATAGTCTTAGTAGTTGATGGTTGCCTGAGCGTCGACAGTTATCCCCTGCCCGATGTGGCATCACAATGCGTGTTTTCTCCTACTCTGATACTTCTAATTTTTTTGAGAAAATGCGGGTTGTGACAGTGGCCGTGTTCCTCAGGCTAAAAAATCTCAAAAGCACCCGAGACTCACACGGCCTTGTGACACGCCCGTGTCTCCGGCCGTGTGCCCATACACGACACCAGACACGCCCGAGGTCAAATGTTGAGTTCATCAACCGTTCACACAGGAAGGACACGCCCTAGAACATGCCCGTGTCCAAGGCCGTGTCACTCACATTTTTGTTCCAACTTCTGAATTTTGGGGTGTTACAACCCTCCACTCCTTACAAAATTTCGTCCCCGAAATTTGCACCAAGTATGGACTCAACCAAAATGATTTTCATTCCACAATTGGTAATAATATCAGTCGATACACACTGTATGACCATTACACAAAAAGTTCGGGAAACTCAACTCGCATGGTATGCTCTCGCTCCCATGTAAGCTCTTCATGGCCGCAGTTGTCCCACTGGACGTTCACCATCCCGACCGTCTTGTTCCGCAACTGTTTCTCAGCTCGATCCTCGATTTGAATGGGCCTAACATTTGTCGTTAGCCCATACTCCACCGACACTTGATCATCCCTGATCACCTGAGCTGGATCTTTTACGGCCTTTCGCAGCACCAAGATATGAAATACATCATGCAATCCACCCAAGTCGACCGAAAGAGCTAGCCAATATGCAACTTCCCCAACTCGCTCGACCACTTCAAACAGAACAAGGTATCTTGGACTCAACTTTTTCAACCATCGAATCCTGGATACGCCTTTGAAGGGTTTGATCTTAAAGTATACACAGTCGCCGGCCGCGAACTCCACGTTCCGGTGTTTCGCATTGTAGTATTTCGCTTGCCGATCTTGAGCGATCAATAGTCATTCACGAACGGTACGAATCATTGAATTCGCTTCATCGATTTCATTTTTGTTATACACTCTGGCTTCGCATGCCTCTATCCAAGATAAAGACGTATGACACTTCCGTCCATACAGAGCCTCATACGGCGCCATACCGATGCTCGCCTGGTAGCTGTTATTGTAGGCAAACTCCACCATGTAGAGATGATCTTCCCAACCATCGCACATGTTTGGCATTTGGCCACATAAAGAGCCACATCTCTCTTTAGCCCTGACCACCAGAATAGCTTTTTCATATCATTGAACATCTTTGTGCTCCCGGGGTGAATGGAATATTTTGTATAATGCGCTTCATACATCAGTTCTTCCCGCAATTTACCCACATTCGGGATGCACAAACGTCCCTCTTTCCGCAAAACACCGTCATTCCAGGAGAATTTGCTCTCTGGCCCCTCTTTAACATAACGGAAGAGATCTTCATGTAACCCCGTTGCTCGTCGAATCCGGTCTGCAAGGTCACATTACACCTCCATCCAGTTCAGACATGCATAGGCGGTGGAATTCTTGTCAACACAAGAAATCTCTAACGCTTCTAGCTCCTGGATGAGACGTTCATCATGCCTTTGCAACCAAGCTGCTCTTGCCGGAGTCCACCGACTCAAGGCATCCGCGACAACATTCCCCTTCCAGGGAGTATAGTGAACCTCAAAGGTGTAGTCCCCGAGGAACTCCAATCACCTTCGTTTTTGGCATGTTTAAGTCCTTCTGTTCCAATATGAACTTTAGGCTCTTGTGATCTGTATAGATCTCCACCTTCACGCCATAAAGATAGTGTCGCCATAGCTTTAGTGCAAAAATTACCGCCGCCAATTCTAAGTCATGGACGGGATAATTTCGCTCATGCACCTTCAGCTAGCGTGAGCCATAAGCTATCACCTTTCCATTCTGCAGAAGAACGCAGCCTAAGCCGCTCCCTGAGGCATCACTATAGATTACAAATCCATCGGTCCCACATGGCAAAGACAACACCGGTGCCGTGGTCAACCGAACCTTTAGCTCTTCAAAAGCTCGTTTGCACTTTGGTGTCCAGACGAACTTCTGATCTTTTCTCGTCAGCGTCGTTAACGGCAAAGCGATCCGCGAGAAATTCTCAACAAAACTTCGATAGTAGCCCGCAAGTCCAAGGAAGCTCCTGACCTCGGCCAATGAAGACAACACCGGCCACTCCTCTATGGCCCTTATCTTTTCAGGATCCACTGCTATGCCCGCTCCACTCACCATATGGCCTAGAAAAGCCACTGATGATAGCCAAAACTCACACTTCGAGAACTTGGCATAGAGCTTGTTCTGCCTCAACGTGTTCAACATCAATCGCAAGTGGGTTTCATGCTCAGCTTTCGACTTCGAGTACACCAGGATGTCATCAATGAACACTATCATGAACAAATCCAGGTACTCTCGGAACGTACGGTTAATCAAATCCATAAACACTGAGGGCGCATTACACAGTCCAAATGGCATCACCGTGAATTCGTAGTGCCCGTAACGCGTTCCAAATGCGGTTTTGGGAATGTCACCTTCTCGGATTCTCAATTGGTAATAACCAGATTTCAAATCCAACTTGGAATAGACGGTCGATCCCACTAGCTGATCAAATAGCTCATCAATCTGCGGAATCAGATATTTGTTCTTCTCAATCAGCTTGTTCAGCTCACGGTAATCAATACACAACCGCAAACTCCAGTCTTTCTTTTTCACAAAGAGTACAGGGGCGCTCCAAGGTGACATGCTTGGGCATATACAACCCTGCTTCAGCAATTCTTGCAGTTGGATTTTCAACTCTGCCATCTCCTTTGGCGCAATGCGATATGGCGAGCGGGCCACAGGTTTCGCACATAGCACCAACTCTATCGTGAAGTCAATCTCTCGTTGGGATGGTAGCCCAGGGAGATCCTTGGGAAACACATCTGTAAACTCCGACACAATCAGAACATCACTCATACTGGCCTTTGGCTCCATCGCCTGAATTAGCATGACGTATACCTCCGCGCCCTTCCGAATAGCTTTGACAGCTTGGAGTACAAACATCAACGTCCCTCCAACTCCTCGCATACCCGCAAACTTCGTCTCCTGCTCGGTATTCTGGCCCAACGTGATCTCTTTGGATTGGCAATCAACCAAGGCATGCTGCTCCGCAAGCCAATCCATCCCAAATATCACGTCAAATTCCGATATCGGTAATACAGATGCCGTCAAATAGAAATCCTGACTTCCTATATGCACTGCCACATCGCAAGCTTGATCCGCAAGCATCATACAACCATTCGGCAACACCACTCTGACGCTATCTGCCTTTACATGACTATGTATCCCAAGCCGCGCTATAAACTCTCTAGACAGAAAAGAATGCGATGCACCCGTATCAAACAGTGCTCGCGCCAGCGTGTTCCGAATCGGTACAAAGCCTGTGGAAATCGCATTACACACAAGCCACATATACATATGTGTTGGGTATTGTATCCACAATGTACCTGATTTGAAGAAGCCCCTGGACAAGCTAAGGTCAATAGACTATGTATTTGATAAACTTTTTCAAGTTGTACTTGCAGTTTCTCCACGCTAAGTGCACACCAATGTCAGGGTGCAGTAGGTCAATATACACGGGTCTGCACGACGTAATCCCTCGTTGAGCAGATCAGTGTGTTGGCCTATGTGTACTCTCTCTATTGGAGTGCACTTACTTTCAAGTACAGGGCCGCTCATATGCAAGAGAAGACAAGGAGCATGGAGGATCAAGGAGCAGCTCCTAGGTGGAAGACGAAAAATCGTCCAAGGCAAATTCGACGAGAATCACCAAGTGATTCTCGCCGAATCGGCGAGAATCACTAGGTGATTCTCGTCGAATCGACGAGAATCATCAGTGATTCTCGCCGACTCCTTCTGGCCATCTCAAAATGGTGCCAAGTAAGATTCGGCGAGAATCACTTGTAATTCCCGCCGAACCAGTGGTCAAGCAGCCCATGAATACAAAGTCCAATTCGTTGAGAATCGACAAGTGATTCGACGAGAATCACAAACGATTCTCGACGAATCGTCGAGAATCACTTGGTGATTCTCGCCGATTCGTCGAGAATCGTCTGCGATTCTCGCCGATTTTTACTTGGCGTTTTCTCAGAATGCTGCTGAACCGGATTCTGCTTCTGGATTTGTTTGAACCGGATTTTGGGGATTTCATTTGTGGGTCCCACAAACGGTCATATTTGAGAATCCTATAGTATTTGTACACAGGTATTTTTGAACGAAAGACACCGAGAAAGAACCCGAGCACGAAACCCTAAAATCGCGATTTCTCTTCTCCGCCGCCGTCGCGCTCGGGCTAGTACGTCGCCTCCGCTGATCGTTCTCCTTCCCGATCTCCGGCGACAGAAGCTTAGCAAAGCTTGCGTCTCACGTGTCTATCCAGAGATCTCTTGTCTCTCGATTTGTTGACCGGGAAAACTCCCCCATCTGAATCGATCGAGACGACCGATCCTAGAGTGACCGTTGGTAGACCTAGTTTGCTTCGCAAAGAAGTTTGGATCTCAAAGCACTGCAGCAGCACACCTTCGTCGCCGCCAACTCCGAACCAAGCCGCCGCTCGGATTACCGCCGCCGGTTTCGGGAGATCCTCTCCAAGAGAGACCAAGGTTGTAGACTCCTCATCGACCTCGAGAACACGTCGTCGAACGAAGAGGAACACCGTAGTCTCCGAAAGAAGTTTGTATTTCATATACATTCCATATTTACTTTTGTTGTAAAGGAACTTTTGTTCCGTGTTGTAAGGGTTGGGTGCAACCCAGTTTGTGGGAGTGTTGACTCTCACGTGTGGAAGGGCTCCTTCCGTTAGTGCAGGGATTGGATTTCAATCCCGTTGGTGAAGTGACCGAGTCGTCCCTTGTTGGGGAGATAGGTCGAAGGGGGAAAGTGGATGTACCCAAGTCGGGGAACCACTATAAATTTGCTGTGTATTCTGTGTGCTGTGTTTGTTGTTTTTATTGTGCAGGTACATCTGTAAATTCCGCAAAAGAACCACACGTCACCTATTCCCCCCCCCATAGGTGCACATAGCCGACACTAAGTGGACTTTCAAGTGGTATCAGAGGGAGGTTCCTCAACAAAAAGGCTAACACCTTGAGGCGAATCCTGCCACTAGTGTCAACAAGGAGTCATACATCTACTATGGACGGGCTCAAGTACTCCGGCAAGATCCCAGTGTGCAACAGACTCAACTTTCCTATCTGGAAGGAAAGGATCAGGTTCTACATGGAAGCAGTGGACCCTCGACTGTTCATGATCGTGCTGGAGGGACCTTATGTCCCCACTAAGGCCTCCACCATTGATCCCACCAAGAAAGTGCCGAAGACACTCTCTGAAATGGACAAGGATGAGATGGTCCTAGTGGGCCTTGACATGAAGGCAAGAAACATCCTGGTCAGCGCGGTTGACGACTCTATGATGCAAAACTTCAGCAACTGCAGGACAGCTCAGGAGATTTGGCAGTGCCTGATCATCCTAATGGAGGGCACGGATGAAGTGAGGGATGATCGGAGATCCCTCCTGAACCAGAAGTATGAGGCCTTCCGGCAAGGGCCTAAGGAAGAGATCGGAGTCACATACGAGAACTTCCTGAAGATTGTCAACGCCCTCAAGGGCTATGGAAGAGTGTTCACCAATGGTGAACTCAATGACAAATTCCTTAGGTCCCTTACTAAGGAATGGGACACAAAGATCTGCGCCATCAGAGAATTTGGCAGGCTAGCAGAAACTGATCCACAAATCCTGTTCGGGAAGCTGATGACCAATGAACTTCAGCTGAACACCAGGAAGGCAGAGGAAGAAGCAGAGAAGGCTGCTGCAAAAGAAAAGACTGTGGCCCTAAAAGCCAGTCACTCCAGAAAAGGGAAGGGTGCGGCGTCGTACCGTGCCAGAAATAAGGAAGAAGAGGAGGACTCCGATCCATGCTCCTCCAGCTCAGAACTGTCGGAAGAGGATTTCTCCCTCATCACTCGAGAGTTCAAGAAATTCCTCAAGATGAGGAATCAAAGAAAGAGAGACGGCTCCTCTTCCAGACATCAGAAGAAAAACTACTCTTCTGACATGTATGCATCTAAACCTAACAAACATCGTTCTTCTGATATTATTTGCTTTGGATGCAACAAGCCAGGTCACGTCGTGGCCGACTGCCATCAAAGCAAAAGAGATAAAGGGAAAGGAGAGGAGCTCAAATCCTCCAGAGATAAGAAGAAGGAGCGGAGCTACATCGCAAGAAGACCAAAGACACTAAGTGAGTCTGATTCCTCAGACTCTAGTGATGATGAGGAAGCCTACTTCGGGCTGATGGGTCGCTCAGACTCAGAAGGAGAATGTCCCCCATTTACTGGGAAGGTAAAAGCTCACACCCCTCTCTCCGACTCCGACTCTGATCCTGAGTCTTAGGATGATGAACCTGAGGATGGCCGTTCGGCCCGCGAAGCTGAACTCCTCGAGAAGTATGAGCTTCTGCTCAACACTTTCGACGAGTGCCGTAAGAGACTGAGGGCTGAGAAGAAGGAAGTAAAATTCCTTAAGGGTGAGTGTGTATCCCTAAGGGAAGAGGTCACTAGTTTGATTTCTCTCCGGCAGGAACACCTTGACCTGACTTCAAAGCACTCAGAGTCTTTGAAGCTCCTTTATCTCAAGCAGGAGGAAGTCAAAAAATTGGAAGAACTACTTGCGGCTGAAAGGAAGATCGTACAGAGCTTCTCTATGCCAAAAACAGTGCTTCCAGTCGTTGACACCTTCTCTGCTCAGGCCAAAGGAGCTGGCTTGGGGCATATTGGGGCATCTAGTTCTTCATCTAGGAGGAACAAGAACCAGAGGAAGAATAAGGCCGCCAAGAAGGCCTCTGCTGATGAAAAGGGGAAGGCTCCTCTTAGTCCTGTTGCGTTCAGAAAGCCTGGCTTTCCTTGCAACCAACATGACTTTGAGTCAACATTTGGGCATCATTTCCGGCCCTCGGTTGCAAAGCCTAAGAGCCGGTATGACGGTTGGAACTTCCCCCGGAACTTTGGTGAGAGTGCCTTCAAGGCACCTTATGAGGAGATCCACATAGGAAGTTATGGTCCGTTCTCTAGCGGCCATAATGGAAAGCAGGCGCCAAAATTCAAGCCTGTTATTCAGAAGGTGACAAAGTCATGTGACTGCCGTCACCATGAGGCCTCCACCTCCAGATCCAAGGCCCCAGCTGTACCCGTTGTTCCCAGGGTAAGGCAGGAGCCTCGGAAGAGATACAACAGGTTCGACTGTTGGTGCTGTGGCAGAGTCGGTCACTTTGCCGTGGATTGTTGGTTTAATCCAAGGAACTATGAGACTCCCCATGTTAACAATGCGAGACCGACCACTCGTAGGGTTAACCAACCGAGGGGGAGTGTGCTAACCAGGAATCTAGGACCCAAGTTCGATTGGGTTCCTAAGGCAAATTAATTTTGTTTTGCAGGAATGTCCAAAGGCCACCAAAACGCCAATCTGGTATTTGGACAGTGGATGCTCCCGGCATATGACCGGGACAAGAAGCCTGCTGCGTGATTACACTCCAGTCGAGAATGGACCCAAAGTCATCTTTGGAGGGTCAGATCGAGGAGTCACCAGAGGTTATGGTATGATTTCCAACGGTATAATCTCTATCACCGACGTGGCTTATGTTGAAGGGTTAAACCATAACCTGATCAGTGTAAGTCAGTTATGTGATAAAGGTTATGACGTTAAGTTCTGCAATGATAAATGTCTGATAATTTCACGTACCTCCTCTGAGACGGTATTATCAGGCATTAGGAGCAGAAATATCTTCTGCTTAGATTTTCTTAGTATAGATTCATCTACCCCCGTATGCCTTGTGGCAACAGGCAGTGCTTCTCTTTGTGAACAATGGCACAAGAGATTGGCACATATTAATTATAAGACAATTAGTATGCTATTTTCTAAGAATTTAGTAAGAGATGCTCCCAGTATCAAGTGCATCAAGGATAGCCCCTGTCATGCATGCCAGATGGGCAAACAGACACGGGCTACCTTTAAGAGCATTGCAGACAAAGACTCTTCCCGATGTCTTTACCTGCTACATATGGACTTGTTTGGTCCAATGCAAGTTCATAGCTTGGGAGGCAAATCGTATACGCTAGTGATAGTTGATGATCACTCTCGGTTTACATGGGTGTTCTTTTTGAAACGAAAGTCGGATACTTTTAACATCTTCACTAATTTTGTCAAGCAAGTTCAGAACGAATTTAACTGCTCCGTGGTCAACATCAGAAGTGACCATGGAACAGAATTCGAAGCTGGTGCTATGACAGAATTCTGTGAAGAACACGGTATCTTTCATGAGTTTTCCTCCCCACGCACTCCTCAGCAAAATGGGGTTGTGGAGAGGAGAAATAGAACTCTCATTGAAGCCTGCACGACAATGTTGAAAGACGCCTCTCTCCCTGAATACTTCTGGGCAGAGGCTGTCAATACGGCATGTCATGTACAAAACCGAGCCTTGATCAACAAGCATCATCGTAAGACGCCCTACGAGCTACTGAAAGGCAGGAAACCAACCATGTCCTACTTGAGGATTTTTGGTTGCAGATGCTATGTACTGAATAATGGGAAGTACCTGCGTACTAAATTCGGTGAAAAATGCTTCGAAGGCATATTCATGGGATATAGTTCCCATAGTCGGGCATATAGGGTCTTCAATAAGAAAACCCTAGTGGTAGAAGAATCAATAAATGTTGTATTTGATGAAGGAAGTTTACTTCACAGCAACTCTTCCAGTGGTATTCTTGAAGATGCAGGTGCCAGACTTGACCAGCTGAATCTGGATGAGACCCCTAAAGATGACGCACCCAAGTACGTCAAAGTTTCCACCTCCACGTCATCTTAAAATGCTGAAGATCAAGATGGAACACCTCTCTTAGAAGAAAGAGAAGCACAAGAAGTAGTTGCAGCTCCAGACGCCAGACTTCTAGAGCTCCGGCACATGAGAGATCATCCTAGAGAACAGATCATCGGGGATCCACGTGTTGGCGTCAGAACTCGAAGAGGTACAATTAACGAAGTATTGCATCTTAGCTTCCTGTCACAGGTTGAGCCAAAGAAGTTCGACGAGGCGAACAAGGATGCGGCATGGATTCTGGCCATGCAAGAGGAACTACATCAATTCGAACGTTGCAAGGTTTGGACGCTGGTTCCTAGACCATACAAGCAGAATGTCATTGGCACGAAGTGGATTTTCAGAAACAAGCTGGATGAACATGGTGTCATCATAAAGAACAAGGCCAGGCTGGTGGCTCAAGGTTACAGACAGGAGGAAGGGATTGACTTCGACCAAACCTTCGCACCAGTCGCAAGGCTCGAGGCAATCCGGTTGTTCCTGGCATATGCTTCACACAAAGGATTCACAGTCTACCAAATGGATGTGAAATCGGCATTCCTGAACGGAGACCTGAAAGAGGAAGTATACGTCGCTCAACCCCCAGGTTTTGTCGACCCTACTTATCCCAATCACGTTTATTTTCTTAATAAGGCCTTATATGGGTTGAAACAAGCTCCACGAGCTTGGTATGAGACTTTATCTAGTTTTCTTCTTGAGAACAAGTTCTCCAGAGGTAAAATAGATAAAACATTGTTTCTCCGGGAAGTCAAAGGCAAGATTTTGCTGGTGCAAATCTATGTCGATGACATAATATTCGGCTCAACGGACAACAATCTTTGCAAAAAGTTTTCTAAACTTATGCAAGGAAAGTTTGAAATGAGCAGTATGGGAGAGCTCAAGTATTTCTTAGGCCTTCAAGTGAAACAGTCTGAGGATGGAATCTTCATCTCTCAGACGAAGTTCACAAATGAACTCCTTAAGAAATTCGGTATGGAGAGTGCAACCTCTATGAGGACTCCAATGGGATCCACCATGTCTCTGGATAAGAATGAGAAAGGTAAACCTTTCGATGAAACCAAATACAGAAGCATCATTGGATCCCTGCTCTACCTTACTGCCAGTAGACCGGATATTATGTTCTCCACATGTGTATGTGCCCGATATCAGGTAAACACTAGGGAATCTCACTATGTCGCTGCAAAGCGAATTCTAAGATACCTTAAAGGTACTCCTAATCTTGGCTTGTGGTACCCGAGGAACAATGATGTCGAGCTAATAGGCTTTTCAGATGCTGATTTTGCAGGGAGCAGGGATGACAGGAAAAGCACCTCCGGGACGTGTCAATTCCTCGGCAGGAGGCTTATCTCATGGAACAGCAAGAAACAAAATTGTGTTGCAACCTCCACAGCAGAGTCAGAGTATATCTCGGCAGGAAGCTGTTGCGCACAACTCCTTTGGATCCGAAATCAGTTGGTCGACTACAACCTTCAGTTCAAGGATGTTCCAATGTACTGCGACTCCTCCAGTGCAATTGCCATTGCCAACAATCCGGTGTCGCACAGCAGAACGAAGCATATTGAAGTACGCTACCACTTCATTCGGGAGCACGTGGAGAACAAGGATATCTCTCTCTGTTATGTCCCCACGGACAAGCAGATTGCTGATATATTCACAAAGCCCCTAGACGAGGCAAAGTTCAATCTTTTCAAGACAGAATTGGGGATGCTCAATTATGAAGAATGAAGACTACAGAGGCATAAGCTGAGGGGGAGCCGGGAATTCCAGCGTGAGTACAGCTGCAAGAACTGAGGGGGAGCTAAGGGCCAAAGGTTACTGACCCCCGATTTGCCGAAGCCGTAAAGGGGGAGATAACCCTCTCGGGGTCAAGGCTAAGGTGGCTCCAGCTTGCTCCCAAGCACTCGGTATTGGTAAGGGATGTCTCCACTTAATGATGTTAAGTTTATGGCCTTCAGTTGCTTTCCTTTTCATTTGCTCTATTCACCTTAGCTTGTAGGGTTTAGGCTTCTTCAAATAGGGGGAGATTGTTGGGTATTGTATCCACAATGTACCTGATTTGAAGAAGCCCCTGGACAAGCTAAGGTCAATAGACTATGTATTTGATAAACTTTTTCAAGTTGTACTTGCAGTTTCTCCACGCTAAGTGCACACCAATGTCAGGGTGCAGTAGGTCAATATACACGGGTCTGCACGACGTAATCCCTCGTTGAGCAGATCAGTGTGTTGGCCTATGTGTACTCTCTCTATTGGAGTGCACTTACTTTCAAGTACAGGGCCGCTCATATGCAAGAGAAGACAAGGAGCATGGAGGATCAAGGAGCAGCTCCTAGGTGGAAGACGAAAAATCGTCCAAGGCAAATTCGACGAGAATCACCAAGTGATTCTCGCCGAATCGGCGAGAATCACTAGGTGATTCTCGTCGAATCGACGAGAATCATCAGTGATTCTCGCCGACTCCTTCTGGCCATCTCAAAATGGTGCCAAGTAAGATTCGGCGAGAATCACTTGTAATTCCCGCCGAACCAGTGGTCAAGCAGCCCATGAATACAAAGTCCAATTCGTTGAGAATCGACAAGTGATTCGACGAGAATCACAAACAATTCTCGACGAATCGTCGAGAATCACTTGGTGATTCTCGCCGATTTGTCGAGAATCGTCTGCGATTCTCGCCGATTTTTACTTGGCGTTTTCTCAGAATGCTGCTGAACCGGATTCTGCTTCTGGATTTGTTTGAACCGGATTTTGGGGATTTCATTTGTGGGTCCCACAAACGGTCATATTTGAGAATCCTACAGTATTTATACACAAGTATTTTTGAACGAAAGACACCGAGAAAGAACCCGAGCACGAAACCCTAAAATCGCGATTTCTCTTCTCCGCCGCCGTCGCGCTCGGGCTAGTACGTCGCCTCCGCTGATCGTTCTCCTTCCCGATCTCCGGCGACAGAAGCTTAGCAAAGCTTGCGTCTCACGTGTCTATCCAGAGATCTCTTGTCTCTCGATTTGTTGACCGGGAAAACTCCCCCGTCCGAATCGATCGAGACGACCGATCCTAGAGTGACCGTTGGTAGACCTAGTTTGCTTCGCAAAGAAGTTTGGATCTCAAAGCACTGCAGCAGCGCACCTTCGTCGCCGCCAACTCCAAACCAAGCCGCCGCTCGGATTGCCGCCGCCGGTTTCGGGAGATCCTCTCCAAGAGAGACCAAGGTTGTAGACTCCTCATCGACCTCGAGAACACGTCGTCGAACGAAGAGGAACACCGTAGTCTCCGAAAGAAGTTTGTATTTCATATACATTCCATATTTACTTTTGTTGTAAAGGAACTTTTGTTCCGTGTTGTAAGGGTTGGGTGCAACCCAGTTTGTGGGAGTGTTGACTCTCACGTGTGGAAGGGCTCCTTCCGTTAGTGCAGGGATTGGATTTCAATCCCGTTGGTGAAGTGACCGAGTCGTCCCTTGTTGGGGAGATAGGTCGAAGGGGGAAAGTGGATGTACCCAAGTCGGGGAACCACTATAAATTTGCTGTGTATTCTGTGTGCTGTGTTTGTTGTTTTTATTGTGCAGGTACATCTGTAAATTTCGCAAAAGAACCACACGTCACCTATTCCCCCCCCATAGGTGCACATAGCCGACACTAAGTGGACTTTCAATATGCAATAAACAAAGCATACAAATAAAAGAATACTCAAAACTAAACTCGTACCTGTAACGACGTCACTTTGTTTAATGGCCTCCTGTAGGCCAAGATTGTAGACCCGGGGCTGCGCCTAAGATGCAGAGGATTCCACCACTGCTTTGCCCTTCTCAGCATATGACGCTCCCGCCTTCTTTTCATTATTTGGCGGCACCTGACAGTCACGGGCAATGTGCCCCACCCATCCACACGTAAAATACGGACGAGTCTCCGGCTTTGAGGTGGCCCCCGATGTTTCTCCCGAGGCATCTGAAGAAGGAGCTTGTCCAACCGTCTTGGGCCTCTTGCCCCACTTCTTCTTATAGAATGACTTTGCCGGTCGGGGCATCTTGAAGTCTGGCTGTGTCACAGCCAAGGCCCTCTTCCCCTGCACACTCTTCATATCTTTCTCCAGCGCGCACGCATTGTCTACTAAGGCCTGGAAGCCCTGGTTCACCGAACTCGAAAGCAGGAACCTCAGCTCGTCCCGCAATCCTTTGTAGAACCGATTTGTCTTCCTCTGCTCATCAGCAAATATTGAACCCGCATACCGTCCCAAGCGAGTAAACTCATGCAGGTACGCTTCAACACTGTCGTCACCTTGCGTCAGCCTTTGGAATTCATTCTCAATGGCAATCCGTTGCGCCGCAGGAAGGTGCTTCGCTAGGAAGAGTCGAGAGAATTCCTCCATGGTCACTTGTGTCAATGGTCTCCCCGCCAAGTTATGCAACTCCATCTCGTCCCAACATAATCTCGCTTCTCCTTCAAGTAGGAAGGTAGCTAAGGTAACTTTCTGATGTTCCTCCGACCCGATCGACATCATAATCCTCTTGACGCGCGATAGCCAATCCTCAGCCTGCGTAGGAGATCCTGCTCCCAAAAACGTAGGTGGATGAAAACTCATAAATCGCGTCAACCGCCGTTCAGCCGCTTTAGGATCTACAGCCGCAACAGGTTCTGGCCTTGCCGCCACCTGTTTTGGTCTCAAAACTGGTTATGCATGCCCAAATGGCTGGCCTTGCATCATGGCAAATACAACCTCAGCAACTAATCGAACGGTTTTAGCAGATGGTGGAGGTGTAGGCACCTCGGCTGGTGTCGTACTTTCTTCATAACGATGGGGCTCCTACGGCCCAGCTCCACTTCGTGTCACCTAAAGGTGGACAAGACACACACATTAGCGACCGCACACAAGCAATCACAAAAAAATAGGAACGCGCAGGTTCCTCAAACACATGTATTTTCATTCCTATTAATTTGGTTCAATCGTGTTAATTTGGTGTGCACAGACACGTGCTCGCCACCGCACAAAAGAAGTCGACCACGACTTCGAAAGGGAAAGACCAAGACAGCTGATACCAAAAATGTAACAACCTCATCCGTTCATATCGTGTATACTAGAAGGTCCGGCCTGGGCCCCACAGCATATATCACAAAACAAGCGGTGAAGTCACGGTATGGCAATAGAGTAGCGCAGCGCACCCTAACCCATTGCATTCTAGCGGAAGCCTAATAGTACACTTGAACTCCACACCTGAATGTCCGACATATAAAACCCCATATTTTATATATTCATAGGCATGTCTTAAAACACATACAAGACAAAGAGTTGGCCTTAAGGCCTTACAGGGCTTTCATACACGTGGCCATAAACAATGGCGCGCAGGCCGGCCACATAAAATAAAACATTACACTTTCCTTTCTTTAGCCTTCGAGGGCTAGCGGCGGCAGCAACAGCAACAATAGGGACTTCAGCCCTTAGGCGTCCCGCTTGGCTCTCCAACACCTGCATAGGGACAGGCCACCCAATGGTGGCAAAAGAGGCAATGGTCAACATTCCGCTGACCAAATTATAATGACCCTACCACTTCTCTCGGGGCAGCAGTATTCTTCCCTGCAAAGCATAGCATGTACAAGCATAGATATTTATAGCTCATGCAATGTGCACTCACACACATCTATTTCATCACAATCATCAGCCATGCTGCCTAACGATCCGTGCACTCAGGGCACATTCTTGGTGTACCGGCAAACAAGTTGCCCACCACCGTATCAGGGTCGCAACCCAACTGCAACTCACTTGAGCATTTACTTCATGGCGTGCAGCCAGAGTTCTAGTCTTAACGCACCGGGATGGCCCGTAGCCCCCCATTGTGACATGGCTCGAAGGACTTAGACTCTCACTATGCGCTCCAACAGACCACACTTTCAGGTCTCCCGTCAGACGGACATAGCGCAGGTCGGATCCTCCACCCCCCGTTTCTCAAATCGCCTTTGCCATCACCAAGTACCACGTACTCGCGGCATATAAAAGGCGATGGTTGGTCTCACCAATCCTATTTGGCATCACAGCCTGGGTATCCTCTGACACCCATTTCTCGCACAATATTGGCGGGTCTTTCCTGGGCACACCAGTACTTCCTGCCTTAACAGGTACCACACCACAAAGATCACAGCGTCGACGGGTGTTTCCTGGGCATACCAGTACTTCCTGCTTCTGCAGGTACCACACCACACATAACACAAATGTCAGGGGTCTTTCCTGGCATACCATGCCAGTACTTCCTATTACTCTCTTCACAGGTACCACCTAAACATACAACATCACAATAGGCCTTTCCTGGGCTTCCATCTGGTACTTCCTGCTATTATCTTCACAAGCATGACCCAACAGCACAAGCATGACACATATATTTTCCTGGACTACCACTCCAGTACTTCCTGCTACTTCCTTCAAAGTTCCAATCCGCCGACTCCTAAACTACACGTTTATCATGGAGTCTTCTCCGATTTGTATGCAACATCACCAATCCAAACCAACCTGTCCAGATGGGCTTCACACAGCATGCCTATTCTGTACTAACATTTCTGGATCTATATGATAACCACTTGGGGATTTCATGAATCAACCCAATGATCCCCATAACCGACCACCCGTTGGTGGGGAAATCATGTGCATATGTAAAAAGAGAGCCTTCATATGGCTATGAAGAAAAGTCGTTACCCTCAAAGACCGCTTCGGTTCCATGAGTTCCAAGCTGGCTCGAACGACTCACAAGAGCTTTTCCTCCGGATCGTCGGCCTTGGATCTCTCGTCGGCAAACCGCAGCACCACCGGTGATCAGCCCCCAACTCCTCCTCCTCCTCCTTCTTCCTCTCTCTTTCTCCCTCTAGAAGTGTAGTAAGAGAAAGTCAAAAGCCAAATGAGTTTCCCCAACCCATTCTCGGCCTTAAGAAGACATGGAGGCCTCTCAGCCCTTGGATCCAGGCTGAAGGAATGGATGGCCATGATTTCACCAAAAATCATAAATTTTGCTTGACACGGCCTGTGACACACCCGTGTCCATGGCCGTGTTCCCTAAGCGGTGCTCAACCGACTCATCAATTTTAGTACATGCCCATATTACACGCCTGTGTCATGGGCCGTGTCACCCGACACGCCTACCAACACGGCCGTGTCTGTGGCGTGTTCCTCAGGCTAAAAAATCTCAAAAGCACCCGAGACTCACACGGCCTTGTGACACGCCCGTGTCTCCGGCCGTGTGCCCATACACGGCATCAGACACGCCCGAGGTCAAATGTTGAATTCGTTGACCGATTACCCAAGAAGGACACGCCCTGGCACACGCCTGTGTCCCAGGCTGTGTCACTCACATTTTTGTTCCAACTTCTGATTTTTGGGGTGTTACAGATCTGCACAAAGGCATTGCGCGTTGACGCATCTAAATTCTCTACATAGTATGTTATTTAGAGTTTTATAGCCATTGTTGCTCTATTTGTCACTAACATTTCTTTTTTGATTTATACAATCACCTTTACAGTCCATAATAATATGGCAACCATTGAGAAACTCACTGGATCGAATTTTAAGAGGTGAAGTCCGACATCATGTTTTCTCTTGAGATGGCAGACATCGAGATGGCCATGAGTACCAATCAACCTACAGCCCTCACAGCGACCAGCACTCAAGCTAAGAAGGATCAGTATGGTGCATAGAATAAGTCTAACAAGATTTGCTTGCTGGCTATTGTTGGGTCCATTGATCTTAATGTCCTGGATTTGAAGAAGGCCTAGCAAAAAATGTATACATATCTGGTGATCTAACTTATGCTCAAGTTTAATGATTGCAGGATGTCTTAGCAATAATGATGGGATAGGTAGCCTAAGTGGCTAGGTCAAGTAAACACTTTCTTAAGGTGTGGATAGACAGAAAACTATCTAAGTCTACAGACATTGAGTGGAGGTCATTCACTCAACGCTAGATGACTTATAGCACTGAGTGGAGCCTATACAACCAAAGACAAAGTAGTGGCAAGCTGAGAAAGTGGCTAAGCCCACAGGCATTGAGTGAAGTCAACTCACTCAAAGCCGTACAGATAAAGGTTGTGAGACAGGCTAATGCAGTAAAGCCTAAGAAGAAATGGGCAGAGAAGGGGCTAAGTCCACAGGAGTTGAGTGAGTATCACTCACTCAACACCATACTCTATATTCATTGAGTATTGCCTTATAAGTCAAAGCCGCAAAAAATTTGTGCTAATATTTGGCTAAGTCCAAAGGCATTGAGTGAAGGCTACACACTCAACACCAGATAAATAGGATGAAATCTGGTAAGTAGTTTGTCGTTTAGTGGAGCCTACTCACTCAACGTCAAGGAGTAGAAAAATCTAGCTAAGGAAGAAAGCGTTGAGTGAGACATGCTCACTCAATGCTCTCAACGCCATGATTCAAACAATCTGGCTAAAGCAAAAGGCGTTGAGTGAGGCGTGCTCACTCAACGCTCTCAACGCCATGATTTAGAAAATCTGGCACTAGAAAAAAGCGTTAAGTGAGGTGTGCTCACCTAACGCTCTCAACGCATAAGATGCTAAAGAAGCGGGAAATTGGATAAGACAGAAAGCATTGAGCTAGGAGTGCTCACTTAACGCTCTCAATGCCTAAAATATAGATATCGTGGCTAAGACACAAGGCGTTGAGTGAGGCATGCTCACTCAATGCTCTCAACACCAATCATGTAGAAAAGGCTGAAGAATAAGGTAAGGCAAAAGGCATTGAGTCAGGCTTGCTCACCTAACATTGTCAACGCCTATATAGACAGAATTCTGTCTAAGTGCCCTGGCGTTGAGTGAAGCTCATTCACTCAACGCCTATTCAACTAAAGATTGATTTTGGCTAAGTCCACAGGTGCTGACATCAGCAAGTCAACATTATTCAATTTGATAGAGGGAAAGCTATAGTACAAACCAAAATGTGCCGCAGACCTACTGTACGACAGTTAGGCATTAAAGCAAGGATGCAGCTGACAATAAATGTGTGACGTCCACTGCTTAAAGAGTAGTTGAGACATAATTGATAAAAGGAAAAGACTTTACAGAAGCAGATAACTTTTGAGAAGAAAAGTTGAGGTAGTTCTTCATCATCGCCAGCTGCGTTCGGCGATCGTTCAGCAAAATCTCTTCTGGAGGAAAGTCCATAGAAATATTCCTTGAGAAATCCCTTGAAACTTGATCCAGAAATGAATGAAAATGGCTAGGAAATCTCTGAATTAATTGCAGAATAACTCCTTAACAGATTTGAATTTGAATCTAGAAACATCCTTGGAGTTATCTGAAATTGTCGAACTGAGCTCTGCTATCGTCGAGCTGAGCTCAGCGATCTGGAAATATATAGCAGCAAAATATCGTCGATCTGAGCTCAAAGATCGTCGACCTGAGCTCAGAGATAAAGATCCAAAGCAGAGTCAAAATCGTCGACCTGAGCTCACCGATCGTCGAACGGAGTTCGACGATATAATGAAGTTGAGCTCAGCGATCGTCGAATGGAGTTCGACAATCTGTCGAAGTTGAGCTAGATGATTGTCGATCGGAGTTTGACGAATCGTCGTGCTGAGCTCGACGATCAGACTTAGTCTCCAAACAAAATACTTGGTCTTCAGGGCAGCTTCCAAACCTAGACTTCTAACCCTTACACTCAATTCTAATTGACCTATTAAGCTATACAGGAGGTCAAGCATTTGATTCCTAGAGACATAGTGATCCTGACCCAAATTAGTAATAGGGTGTTCCAACAAACATGAAGCTCAAGACAACAAGTCTGAAAGCTAAACAAGTTAGCTGATCGTCTTCTCCATCGACATCAGCAAGATCAGAGTAAATCTCTGAAGGAAGAAAGCAGGATAGCTGGTGTCATTTTCTATCTGTACCAGCAAGTACTTCATAGATCTAGTTGTATACCTCTGAAGATCATTTACTGGAGGCTGTGAAGAAGAAGTTAGGCCCGAATCTCCTCAGCCCAGGAAAGAAAGAAGAAGTAGAGCAGTTCTATGCAAGCTGCTTCCAGCATAAGCCAAAGCAAGATCTACATCATTATTGCTGAGATGAAGTTGGGCTGGGATTCTCTCAGCTCAATTAGCAGCAAGTTTTACTGCAGTCACTTCTCAGTCCCAGCAGGAAAAATCCCTGGTGCTGAGAAGAAGAAGCTAGGACTGAGTATATCTCAGTTCAGGTAAAAGTAGACTCAGGAAATATTTTCCTAGAGTCATAGTGGGACTAGGTTTACCTCTGTCCTGAACCTTGGCACAGAGAAATATCTCTTGTGTCAAGATCAACCACACAACCCAGTTCCATATTGTAGGATCCAATTGGATTTGAGTGGTAGGAGCAAATTTGCACTGAGGTAGAATTCTGTTGAGAATCTGAGTTGTAGGACTTGGTATCAAGTCTGAGGTAGGTGAGTCAATCTCACTGAGCTTTAGGGCACTTATGTAACATCCCGATTAGCGCTAGGCCCATCGTGCACACTTTTAAGTCAGGAGAGCTGACTTGGGCTCAGGGTGGGCTAACAGATAGGCTTGCACCTGAGTGGGGAAGGAGGTGTGGATTCCTCCCGAGAAGGACATGGGTAGTGCACGGGTATGTCGCTACCTGTGTGGTGCCTTTGTAAAATTTGAGCTTTCTTTGTGATCTTTCTAGATAAGGATACGGGTAGTGATACGGGCGTGTCCCTACCCGTGTGGTACTCTTGTAACTTTCGCTCCTTCTTTGTGATCTTTCCAGAGAAGGACATGGGTAGTGATATGGGCGTGTCCATACCCATGTGTGCCCAATCCAAGACTACCCATGACATGGGTAGTGACCAGAGATTGACGAAAATCATCGAGCAGAGCTCAGCGAAAATCGTCGAGCAGAGCTCGATGAAACTTCGAGCAGAGCTCGACGAAACATCGAGCAGAATTCGTCGAATGCGAAATTATCCCATGGAGAATTTTTGGGCCGCGTCCTTTCAAAATGACCCATTTAATGCGATGATTAGACGGTCTAATGTCAGACTGACAAGTGGCTAGGTAGTTACCTAATTTCTCACTGTAAAAAGGGGAGAAAATCCTAGCCGTCTCTTATCATTATTGCCAAGTCGTCGCTGTGAGAGATTGTCGGAGAGGAAGAGATTGCTGGAGCCGATCTTCTTTCTCATGAATAATGAACACCAACCAAGGAGAAGAAGATGTCGTCAAGAAGGGTGACAAGATCCATGGCTGGAAATGGTGGAAATGCCGGAACCGAGGTGAGCTTCCTACCCTCTCCCTTAGTGCTAAATCTCTAGTTATTCCTAGGAGAGATATCGACTCAAGAGAGTCTTTATTTATGACAAGAAGATTTCTAGGAAGAGGCCATGCTAGGACTTGTTTCTTAGGAATTAGAGTCTTCAACCTTTCCTCACTTCAAATGAAGTTTCTGGACTGATTTCATGGAGAGAAGTAGCCATATGAGGATGAATAAGAGAGGAGAAATTCTGGATGTTATTTGGAAAGTTTGGTTGGAGGAAGAAGATGAACCGATGACGTTCGATCTGCTTTAAGATGCGCGTAGAAATCTATTTTTTGAGCGCAACAATCTTCAAGGCCATTTTCAGATGTGATGCGTGCAGATCTGGGCTTTCGACTAAATATAAAAGTCATATCCCTTGGAAATACCTTTCCAACAAGTGGTTACACGCCTTCACTGGATTCATGTAGCCTCAGGAATCCCCGATCGAAGTTGCTGTACAGTAATCATTCCTGCATATATAGTACTCGTGTTTGTTTATATCAACTTTGGGTTTTGGTAGAGAGATTGTCGTACAGTAACGTTAATATTTTATTGAATTTAGTCTATAAGTAATTGTGATAAAATATGTTAATGACATTTATTGGATAGATCCCTAATGAACAAATGGCGTAGTAAAGTATACTTGATCGAGGTGATTTGATGGAGGTTAGTGAACAAATGATTGACGAGTTGGGATGGTAGGAATGATTTAAATATGTGAATCGATAGGGATGTACTTGATAATGGTAATACATTGAATCATGATGAGGTTTACTTGAAGTTCGCTGTACAAAATTTGTAGTAATTGTGATGAACAAATGGTTGATGGCTTTTAGTTGGTAGATCCATATGTGCACGAATAGTTCGAACTTGATAAAAGAATTGTAACCAGTGATGTTAAAGTCATGTGATCATAGTATACATGTAATTATGATAACCAAATGGTTGGTGAAAATGTGGGGAGTACCAATATTTTGATGGTGAACCCTTGGTGTGCTTGGATGCACGAAAATGTGGAAGGTTTGAAAGTGCGTGTGTGTTTGTCGCATTGGAATTATATATTGGTAAGAGACTCTGTGTGGAGCTCTTGGAAGCTATTGAGTACAAAACGTGAATAATGAAAAGGGGGCTCAATGTGGAGCGTCGTATGTGAAAAGCATGTGGTGTGAGTCAACACGTGGTGTCGTAATCCTGAGTTAAGGATAGTGTGGCAGGTCTACGGGCTCGCCAGTTGTCACACTGACGGGAGTTGGCTATTAGACTTGGACAATTGGGCCTTGGTCCTCAGTGCATACATACTGAGGCACCTCCGTGCTAGTGGGCAGTTGGTCTTGGTCCATTGGTGATATGCTCCCAGAGGCACCTTCCACGCCACAAGATAGGCCAGTTGGGTTGGGCTCTTGGTGCACATCAACCCGAGACCCCTTCTGAGTCGTAGTACACATGTGAGCTCCACTGTTGTGTTCTTAGCGTTGAGACATATGGAGGCCTAGGCTTGGTAGTGTGGATGCCCGCCTAGTAGTGGAGAAGCCCTCTCTACTATCACCGCCTGGCCACAACGGTTGATGCCTGAGAGATTAGCTACCTGCTCGAAAAGTGGGAAGTACAAGTTTATTTCGACATAGCAGTTGCATGTGCGTGATCATGAGTGATTCATTGCATTGCATTCATGGAATACATTACATTGCATACACAAGATCCTCATCGTATAAGATTATATGCACACTCTTATACGATGAGTTACTTTACTGCTGAGCCGATCCTCAACTTATATGTCTGTATGGGCATTCATATAAGTTGAGTTACTTTCTGTTGTAGCTTTAAGTTTTTCTTATACTGCTGTAGATGATAAAACTGCTAGGGTAGATTGTTTACTCATTCATTATACTGTTGATATACTTGATATTGCTCACTCTACGCCACCTGTCTGTACTACTATTTTATTTATATATATTATACCTTTGATCTTTTCTCCGCCTGGTACCGAGGTGTCGTCGGGGGATTGGATGAGATAGCCACTTAGTATTTATGACTAACGGTTGCTACGTCTTCTTTTTTATGAGGAAACCCCGTAAAGAGAGCAACAATAGGATATGCAGCATGACAGCCAGGCCAAGATGACAGGGCCTAAAGGTACAGTGTCATTGCTACCGTTAGTGACCGATGTGAGTTTGAGAGACTCGTGATGTTGCCCTTTGGGGAAGTTTTACTCATACTCTAATATTATAGAAGCTGGTTGATGCTTCTTTTATTTGTTATACTTTTGGACTATTTTACTATGTGTGGATTTGACTTCTGTTTTATATTCTTAATTGGGTTGGCAATGTTTGATATTGATTATAACCGGCAGAATTGGCATCTTGTAGTACAGGTTAGCCCATGTGCTAATGCTACCGCAAGGCGGCTGTTCTGGGCATAAGACTATCCTCGTTCCGTGTTTTGTGTTTCGGGAGGGTGGGTCTTACAACTTGTGCCTAAGGTAGGATCTGGATGTAGATCAGAGGTTGGGCCTTTGTGCTAAGATTGTAGGAGAGTCATTCTCTCTTAGCTAGGATCCCTAGTGGATCTGAGGTAGGGCTATCCTCCCAGCCTGATTGTAGGGACTTTGGCCTGAGGTAAGTAATCTGCTTATCACTGAGTTGTAGGCCTTTGTGGCTGAGTTGTAAGTCATGGAGGAGACTGAGAGATCCTGAGGGATCTGAGGTGTAAGCTCTTTAGAGAAGAGTTTTAGAGAAGTGCCAAGTCCAATAAGATATTTAGATAGGTGGGAGGGATAGTGGATGTACCCTTGTTAGGGGAACCACTATAAATCTTGTGTGTGCTTTATATGTTTGTTGTGTTGCAGGTTATATATCTTGAAAGCAAAGTCCAACCAACTAATAAAGCACCTAAAGAAAAGAAAACCAAAGATAAGTCACTAAGGACTAAGAAACCTATTCACCCCCACCCCCTCTATGTGATTTAGCTATCCTTGAAAATAAAGACTTTCAAGTGGTATTAGATGGAGGTTACTCAAAAAGGACATAAATGTCTGAGTTGACCTTGAAGGATAGCTAAAAGGTTGAAACTTTTGTGTTCAAAAGTGAACCATAAGGTGTGCAGATCAATGAAGCTTCAACTCGACAGAGAGAATAAGAACAACATTGGGCTGTTGAACGGTCTTGCAGAAGACAAAGTCTATCCAGATATAAGAGCAAAGATCTAGGCCCCTCTATCACATTCAGATAGTGACTCAGTTGTGGATGAAGCTGAGGAAGGTGAATGTAGATGCTATGGGGTGATAGCTACACCAGAAGTAGAATTCTGCCAGGATCATCCTGGACAAAATGAGGTATATTCCCCATCTATCTCATCCTCAGAGTCTGGATATGAATCCTGCTCAGAATCTGATGCATCCACATCAAGTGATGACGAGAGTCCCCTGTCAGAATATGATATCAATCAATTGATTGAAAATCATGCTGCACTTCTGAAAGCTTTCAAGAAAAGCAAGATGTTAATTGTCTCCCTGCAGGTGGCTGCTTCCCAGCAAGATGAGACTTCATCTTTGCTATATCTAAAAGTGAGGAAGTAGCCCATCTGAATACCATGGTATATATTCATGTTGAGTCCATCAAATATAAGGACTCTATTATCAAGGATATTGAAGAGAAATTTTAAAGGGATAAGAGGATTGTGGCTAATTTCTCTAAAATAGATGCTATCAAGAGAAAATATGAATCTGAGTGGATTTATAACATTATCTAATCTCAGAGAAGAGTCCAAGCTCCTGTCAGGCCTCAGTTAACCCTCATAAGGTAATTCTCCCATCTAATAGGTATGACCAAGACTATAGGTATGGTCACTGTAGGTATGAGAATCTTCCTTGTAAGATTACAAATGTACCTAACAATGGAAGAAGAGAGGTCATGGGATTGAGTGCACAGAAGGCTTCCCATGTAAAAGTCCAAAAGGCCTATCCTGGGCCTTTTGTATTTAGTGTCCCAGCCCCACATTCAAGGACAAGGCAGTGGCCTATTCTAAGGTTCTTAGAGCAAGAACACAAAACAATAGTACTTCAGTCAGTGAGGCTGACTTGGCTGCCTCTGAAGCCATTAAGAACATGTTAACTGCGAAGAAGGCTATTACTAATGATGTTCAGAGAAAGCCAAGTGCTTCTACTTGCAGACCCACTTTTGTTCAAGCTCTTGCTGAAAGAAACAAGAAAAAGGCCTCAATTCTCCCCACTGAATAGGTAACATTTAGTGGCTTCCACTCCTCCAAGAGTTTTCAAAAAAGGAGGTACAACATCCATTGATGTTGGTGTTGTGGCAAAGTGGGGCACTTTGCCATAGATTGTTGGCACAACCCCAGTGTCCTAAGGTAAGCTAAATCTTGTTTTGTAAGATAGTCCAAGTGGTCATGCCCATTTATGGTACTTAGACAGAGATGTACCAGACCTAGGACTTGGTACTAAGAATGGAAGAACTGACCATCATGCACAAGATGTCAATGACATGTGCAATTATTGAGGGGGAGCTTGCAAAAGAAAGTCAGATGCACATCAATGGCTAAAGTTTAGGAGCAAGGAAGCTGATGTGTTAAGAGACTGTGAATCCAACATCTGTTCCTAGTCTACTAGACAAAGATAAGTAGAATTCACCTAGCTCTTAATTCTACTAAATATTTACTAAAATGCTAAATCTATGCATCTTAGAGATAAGATAGTTGAAATTAAAGTCTGAGAAGAAGTAAGACAATTGTCTAAAAACTTATCTTAATAAATAAGTTAGTGGCTCTCATGCTCAATATGCCACTAGTTGCAACTATACTCAACATCCTCAAACTTAACATAGGCATGTTGAATTTATGTCTAGTTGCACTCTACTAGGTCACACATTAGAAATATATATTGCAAAAAAATTTTAACCTTCCAGGACTGGTCAATCAATTAAGACCAAGAATACAAAGGCTGAGCAAAATGAAGTCACTCAACAAAGTCTATTAAGAAGTCAGCTTACAGCTAAGTAAAAGGAGTAAACCCAGCGGTTGATCAAAATTTGATCACCAAAGAGGTAAGTGACTTTCCGTCTTCTCTTTATAATTAACTATAAATAGAAAAGCTTATGCATAAAGCAAAGTCACTGTTCCTTGCCCTCTACCGCCCGTATTCGCCGAATCGATGGAAAGTCGTTCTCGCTAGGTATCGAAAATTCGCAAGCAAAATGACACCCAAGGGACAGGATTTCCTCTTCGAAGGATCAGAAGTAGTTCAAAATGGATTCGCTAATGCGCTACAGGAAGTGCAACATGCTCTTCATCTTCTCCATGTGTCTGACCTAGGGTTCATGTTGATGAAGCCCTGTTTACCATGGAAACTATTGGTCTTAGAATTATTCTCCAATGCCAAAGCAGATGAATCTGCAGGTAAACTCAAAACTATGGTTAATGGAAAGAAGGTCAAAATCACTCTGCAGAGGTTGAGCAAGGCACTGCTGCCCAAGTTTTCGAAAGATGATGAGGAAGATGACACGATGCAGGAAGACATAAAGTCTGCAGTAAAATGGTGTGGATTGTCTAAGCACACCTCCGACTCCATTTTGAGAAAGGAACTGAACCTAAGGGGAAAGTTCCTAGCTGATGTCATCGGGAAGGCTCTGTTATGCAAAATAGGGTCCCATGATAAAATTTCAAAGAAGATGTTTGAGGTAATGACAAGGGTCATTTTATCCAAAAGAATTGACTGGGCAGAGTAGTGTTTGACATGATAGTGGAATGCCTTGCAGAACCAAACTTAGGGAGATTTTTATCACTATTTCTGCGACAGACTGTCCCAGAAATCCTAAACTTGAAGCTTGGAGCAAAAATTCATCATATGCGGCGAATGGAAATTAAGATGCTAGATCGATGGGAAAGAATTCTTCAGCCTCGTGGATCATCTAGAGTAGAGAAGAAAGGAAAGAAGGTCGTAGCTCCAGAGCCAAGCAGCTCGAGCAGTTCTACTGAAGATGAGGAAGAACCTCAAGACTCATGTTCAACAGGGTCTGATGAAGTGATAAGGAAGGACATGGAAACTCAGGTATCAGGTTCTTCAGAACTTACCCCACAAAGTCCTGTAAAGAGAGTTGAGTCAGATACTGTCCCTGGGGATGATGTGCCTACTGCTGAGATAGTTGAAGCAATGGTAGAGGAAGTTGTAAACAAGATCTCCGCAGACATTGAGGGGGAGCATCTTCTGGAAGAAGTCATGGAAATTGCATTTGCTAAGGAAAAGACTGCAATGTCTGAGGGGGTGCAACTTGCACAAGAGATAATGCAAGATGCATTAGTTATGGGTGAGAAATTTCAAATTCCCCTCAAAAGGAATTCAGAATGATAAAGCTGATGTTGTTGCTGCTGTCCTGGATGCAAATGAAGGCATGACAGAGGTTGATGGAGAGATTCAATCTGAACTCCCTGCTCAGATAGAAGTTCACAACCTTGATTCCTCAATGTCAGAAGAAGAGATAGATACTCCAGAAAAAGAGATAGATGAAGATGAGGCTAACTCTGGTGAGAATGATTAGATCAGACAAAATCTAGAACCTCACGTTGAAGGCACCCCTGCTCAAATTGACCAAATTCCACCTATCTTCCTTGCCCAACTGAAAGGTATGCTGGATGAGCAAAGGAGGACATTAGAAATGTTTGTGTATGATGCCCTTAAAAATATCAGAAATGATCTGGCCACAGAAATCAAATCTATCAGATTTAAAGTAAACTTGCTGAAAGGATAAACTATCAAGTTCTTCACAAGAGCTGCTCCAGCTGTAGACTACACCATTGAGAAGCTAGATGTGTCAATCCAGAATATTTCCATTGTCATAGAGAATCAAAAGATTCAGCCTCAGAACACCGTGACTATTCATAATAATGATAAAGTTCTGAGCGATCAACAAAATACTGAAATCATTACCAAGATGGACGCCTGTACTAAGCAGCTTGATGGTCATATGCTGGAAGTCAAGAATCATGTTACTGTTGGAGTTAACTACCTAGAGACAGAAAGAAGCAGGGCAAGTACCTCCCAAACCACTCAAATAGTTGAAGAAGTCAAAAAGGGGGAGAGTGAAGCTATAAGAACTAATACGTAAAATATGGTCTGGGAAACCAATGTGGTAAGAAGCTAATTAGGAATAGAGCCAGTGCAATATGACAACATCCCAATAATGCCTACTCATGTACAAGATACCCTAAAGATTATGTCTGCTCAGCAAGATAATTAGGTGTATTGACAATATATAGAAGAAGGTGATAGTACTGGTGATCTGTGGGGACAGCAGTCCACTGCTGCTGAGATTCCTTCCTTTAGCCCCACTGTAGACCAGGCACTAAAGATGAAAGAGATGACTGTTGCTAAAACTGAGGAGGAAAAAAGGCTAAGGAAAAGGAAATATAGAGAAGAAATGAAGAAAAGGCCTAATTTCGAGCAGTGGAGCCCTGAGTCCAAATCCATCATTATACTTGCTTGGGATCAGGTCAAAAATAAGAGTTCAGACAGAGGAAAGTGGTACAAAAAATTTAATGGGACAAGATGGAAAAGAGGGAAACTGAAAGGAGAATTTACTGGAAGAACAAGAATGCTAACACTTTGCCTCCTGGTGTGGTTGAACCCTCCAAGTACTTCCCCAAGACCTTCACCTACTTTCAGAGGAAGAAAGATAAAGCTGAAGCTGAAGTAGCTAAAGCAGACAAGGAAGATAGCAAAGGAAAGAAGAAGGCAGTTGCTGAAGATAAAGCAGTCAAGAAGCCAAAGGGAAGTGAGATTGTGATAAGGGAACCTGAAACTTGATAAGTTTCAGGTTCTGCTTATAGGGCTAAAGGAATGTGTGTTGTTTTGTTAAATGTACAAGAATAGTTATTCATTAAAAGTTAAATGAAAATCATTTTGTTGATAATCATTATGTCTGAATTATGTAGATTAGTGTTTACTGTATATTTTATATAGTTTTGTTAGTGTATACATTATCACCAGTTTTGATTTCTTCAAATAAGGGGAGAATGTTGGGTCCATTGATCCCAATGTACTGGATTTGAAGAAGGCCTAGCAAACAATATATACATATGTGGTGATCTAACTTGTGCTTAAGTTTAGTGATTGCAGGATGTCCTAGCAACAATGATGGGACAGATAGCCTAAGTGGCTAGGTTAGCTAAACACTAACCTAAGGTATGGATAGAAAGAAAACTGTCCAAGTCCACAGGCATTGAGTGTAGGTCATTCACTCAACACTAGATGACTTATAGCACTGAGTGGAGCCTATACAGTCAAAGCTAAAGTAATGGAAAGCTGAGAAAGTGTCTAAGCCCACAAGCATTGAGTGAAGTCAACTCACTTGACGCCATATAGCTAAAGGCTGTGAGACAGGCTAATGTAGTAAAAGCCTAAGAAGAAATAGGCAGAAAAGTGGCTAAGTCCACAGGCGTTGAGTGAGTATCACTCACTCAACGCCATAATATATATTCGTTGAGTATTACCATATAAGTCAAAGCCACAAAAAATCTGTGTTGATATTTGGCTAAGTCCACAGACGTTGAGTGAAGGTTACTCACACAATGCCAGATAAACAGGATAAAATCTGTTAAGTAGTTTGGCATTGAGTGGAGCCTACTCACTCAATGCCAAGGAGCAGAAAAATCTGGCTAAGGCAGAAAGCATTCAATGAGACATTGTCACTTAACACTCTCAATGCCATGATTTAGAAAATCTTTCTAAAGTAAAAGGCATTGAGTGAGGCGTGCTCACTCAACGCTCTCAACGCCATGATTCAAAAAATCTAGCTAAAGCAAAAGGCGTTGAGTGAGACATGCTCACTCAATAATCTCAACGCTTAAGATGCTGAAGAAGCGGGAAATTGGCTAAGGAAGAAAGCGTTAAGTGTGGACGGCTCACTAAATGCTCTCCAAGCCTAAAATACATATAGCATGGCTAAGGCACAAGACGTTGAGTGATGCATGCTCACTCAACATCTCAACGCCAAGCATGCAGAAAAGAATGAAGAATAAGCTAAGGCAAAAGGCGTTGAGTGAGGCTTGCTCACTCAATACTGTCAATGCATAGATAGACAGAATTCTGTCTAAGTGCCTTGGTGTTGAGTGAAGCTCATACACTCAACGCCTATTCCACTAATGCTTGATTTTGGCTAAGTCCACATGTGCTGACGATAACAAGTCAACAAGTCAACATTATTCAAATTGATAGCGGGAAAACTATAGTACAAGCCAAAATGCACCGCAAACCTAGAGTATGACAGTTAGACGTTAAAGAAAGGATGCAGCTGACATTAAATGTGTGGGGCCCACTGCTCAAAGAGCCGTTGGGACATAATTGATAAAATGAAAAGCCTTTACAAAAGCAGATAACGTTTTAGAAGAAAAGTTGAGGTAGTTCTTCATCATCGTAATTGTTGCTATGGCTGAAGAATAGGAAGCTCAAGACAGCAAGTCTGAAAGCTAAACAAGTTAGCTAATCATCTTCTCCATCAACATCAACAAGATTAGAGTAAATCTCTAATGGAAGAAAGCAGGATAGCTGTTGTCATTTTCCATCTGCACCAGCAAGTACTTCACAGATCTAGTTGTACAGATCTGAAGATCATTTACTGGAGGCTGTGAAGAAGAAGTTAGGATTGAATCTCCTCAGACCAAGAAAGAAGAAGAAGCAGAACAGTTGTCTGCATGCTGCTTCCAACACAAGCGAAAGCAAGAACTACATCTTTGTTGCTGAGAAGAAGTTCTACTGGGATTCTCTCAGCTCAGGTAGTAGCACATTTTGATGCAGTCACTTCTTAGTCCCAGCAAGAAAAATTACTGGTGCTGAGAAGAAGAAGCTAGGACTGAGTATATCTCAGTTCAGGTAAATATAGACTCATGAAATATTTTCCTAGAGTCATAATGGGACTGGGTTTACCTCTATCCTGAACCATGGAACAGAGAAATATTTCTTATGTCAAGATCAACCACATAACCCAATTCCATCTTGTAGGATCCAATTGGATCTGAGTGGTAGGCGCAAATTTGCTATGAGCTAGGATTATGTTGAGAATCTGAGCTATAGGACTTGGTATCAAGTCTTAGGTAGGTGAGTCATTCTCACTGAGCTGTAGGGAACTTGTGCCTGAGGTATGATCTGGCTGTAGATCTGAGGTAGGGCATTTGTGCCTGAGATTGTAGGAGAGTCATTATCTCTGAGGTAGGATACCTAGTGTATCTAAGGTAGGGTTGTCCTCCCAGCCTGAGTGTAGGGCATTTGGCCTGAGGTAGGTGATTTACTGATCACTGAGTTATAGGAAATTGTGGATGATTTATAAGTCTTGGAGGAGACTGAGAGATCCTGAGGGATCTGTTGGCTTCCATCAATGCCCCCGGTGTTGGGAGGTACGGCGTGAGGCGCTATGGCCCACACTAGTCGATACAGAAGGGTGTGTCCCCTGGGGCCTAACTGGCCACCCCGTGGATCCTAAGGTAGCCAGCTCCATAAAGGAGTGGTAGCGCCGTCCTCAAACAGTCTGGGCTTTTGGGCGAGTTGGTTGCGCCTTCCCTACAAGTGGTATCAGAGGGAGGTTACTCAGCAAAAAGGTTAACACCTTGAGTTGAATCCTGCCACTAGTGTCAACAAGGAGACATACATCTACTATGGACGGGCTCAAGTACTCCGGCAAGATCCCAGTGTGCAACAGACTCAACTTTCCTATCTGGAAGGAAAGGATCAGGTTCTACATGGAAGCAGTGGATCCTCGACTTTTCATGATCGTGCTGGAGGGACCTTATGTCCCCACTAAGGCCTCCACCATTGATCCCACCAAGAAAGTGCCGAAGACACTCTCTGAAATGGACAAGGATGAGATGGTCCTAGTGGGCCTTGACATGAAGGCAAGAAACATCCTGGTCAGCGCAGTTGATGACTCGATGATGCAGAACTTCAGCAACTGCAGGACAGCTCAGGAGATCTGGCAGTGTCTGATCATTCTAATGGAGGGGACAGATGAAGTGAGGGATGATCGGAGATCCCTCCTGAACCAGAAGTATGAGGCCTTCAGACAAGGGCCGAAGGAAGAGATCGGGGTCACCTACGAGAACTTCCTAAAGATTGTCAACGCCCTCAAGGGGTACGGAAGAGTGTTCACTAATGGTGAACTCAATGACAAATTCCTTAGGTCCCTTACTAAGGAATGGGACACTAAGATCTGCGCCATCAGAGAATTTGGCAGACTGGCAGAAACTGATTCACAAATTCTATTTGGGAAGCTGATGTCCTATGAGCTTCAGCTGAACACCAGGAAAGCTGAGGAAGAAGCAGAAAAGGCTGCTGCAAAAGAAAAGACTGTGGCTCTAAAATCCAGTCACTCCAGAAAAGGGAAGAGTACGGTGTCGTACCGTACCAGGAAAAAGTATGAGGAGGAGGACTCCGATCCGTGCTCCTCTAGCTCAGAACTGTCGGAGGAGGATTTCTCTGTCATCACTCGAGAGTTCAAGAAGTTCCTCAAGATGAGGAATCAAAGAAAGAGAGACGGCTCCTCTTCCAGACATCAGAAGAAAAACTACTCTTCTGACAGGTATGCATCTAAACCCAACAAACATCGTTCTTCTGACATTATTTGCTTTGGATGTAATAAGCCAGGACACGTCGTGGCCGACTGCTATCAAAGCAAAAGAGAAAAGGGAAGTGGTGAGGAGCTCAAATCCACCAGAGATAAGAAGAAGGAGCGGAGCTACATCGCCAGAAGGCCAAAGACACTAAGTGAGTCTGATTCCTCAGACTCCAGTGATGATGAAGAAGCCTACTTCGGGCTGGTGGGTCGCTCCGACTCAGAAGAAGAATGCCCCCCATTTTCTGGGAAGGTAAAAGCTCACACCCCTCTCTCCGACTCTGACTCTGATCCTGAGTCTCAGGACGATGAACCTGAGGACAGCCTTTCGGCCCGCGAAGCTGAGCTCCTCGAGAAGTATGAGCTTCTACTCAACACCTTCGAGGAGTGCCGAAAGAGACTGAAGGCTGAGAAAAAGGAAGTAAAATTCCTTAAGGGCGAGTGTGTTTCCCTAAGGGAAGAGGTCACTAGTTTGATCTCTCTCCGACAGGATCACCTTGACCTGACCTCAAAGCATTCAGAGTCTTTGAAGCTCCTTGATCTAAAGCAGGAGGAAGTCGACAAGTTGGAAGAACTACTTGCGGCAGAAAAGAAGATCGTCAAGAGCTTCTCCATGCCAAAAACAGTTCTTCCAGTCGTTGATACCTTCTCTGCTCAGGCCAAAGGAGCTGGCTTGGGGCATGCAGGGGTATCTGGTTCCTCTTCCAGGAGAAACAGGAACCAGAGGAAGAATAAGGCCGCCAAGAAGGCCTCTGCTGAAGAAAAGGGCAAGGCTCCTCTTAGTCCTGTTGCGTTCAGAAAGCCTGGCTTTCCGTGCAACCAACATGACTTTGAGTCAACATTTGGGCATCATTTCCGGCCCTCGGTTGCAAAGCCAAAGAGCCGGTATGACGGTTGGAACTTTCCCCGGAACTTCGGTGAGAGTGCCTTCAAGGCACCTTATGAGGAAATCCACATGGAAAATTATGGTCCGTTCTCTAGCGGCCATAATGGAAAGCAGGCACCAAAAGTCAAGCCTGTTATACAGAAGGTGACAAAGTCATGTGACTGCCGTCACCATGAGGCCTCCACCTCCAGATCCAAGGCCCCAGCTGTACCCGCTGTTCCTAGGGTAAGGCAAGAGCCTCGGAAGAGATACAACAGGTTCGACTGTTGGTGCTGTGGCAAAGTCGGTCACTTTGCCGTGGATTTTTGGTTTAATCCAAGGTACTACGAGACTCCCCATGTTAGCAATGCGAGGCCGACCACTCGTAGGGTTAACCTTCCGAGGGGGAGTGTGCTAACCAGGAATCTAGGACCCAAGTTCGATTGGGTTCCTAAGGCAAATTAATTTTGTTTTGCAGGAATGTCCAAAGGCCATCAAAACGCCGATCTGGTATTTGGACAGTGGATGCTCCCGGCATATGACTGGGACAAGAAGCCTGCTGCGTGATTACACTCCAGTCGAGAATGGACCCAAAGTCATCTTCGGAGGGTCAGATCGAGGAGTCACCAGGGGTTACGGTATGATTTCCAACGGTATAACCTCTATCACCGACGTGGCTTATGTTGAAGGGTTAAACCATAACCTGATCAGCGTAAGTCAGTTATGTGACAAAGGTTATGACGTTAAGTTCTGCAAGGACAAATGTCTGATAATTTCACGTACCTCTTCTGAGACGGTATTATCAGGCATTAGGAGCAGAAATATCTTCTGCTTAGATTTTCTCAGTGTAGAGTCATCTACCCCCGTATGCCTTGTGGCAACAGGCAGTGCATCTCTTTGTGAACAATGGCACAAGAGATTGGCACATATTAATTTCAAAACAATTAGTATGCTATTTTCTAAGAACTTAGTAAGAGATGCTCCCAGTATCAAGTGCATCAAAGATAGCCCCTGTCCTGCATGCCAGATGGGCAAACAGACTCGGGCTACCTTTAAGAGCATTGCAGACAAAGACTCTTCCCAATGTCTTTACCTGTTATATATGGACTTGTTTGGTCCGATGCAAGTTCATAGCTTGGGAGGCAAGTCATATATGCTAGTGATAGTTGATGATCACACTCGGTTTACATGGGTGTTCTTTTTGAAACGAAAGTCAGATACTTTTGACATCTTCACTAATTTTGTCAAGCAGGTTCAGAACGAATTTAACTGCTCCGTGGTCAAAATCCGAAGTGACCATGGAACAGAATTCGAATCTGGTGCTATGACAGAATTCTGTGAAGAACAAGGTATCTTTCATGATTTTTCCTCCCCACGCACTCCTCAGCAAAATGGGGTTGTGGAGAGGAGAAATAGAACTCTCATTGAAACCTGCACGACAATGTTGAAAGACGCTTCTCTCCCGGAATACTTCTGGGCAGAGGCTGTCAACACTGCTTGTCATGCACAAAACCGCGCATTGATCAACAAGCATCATCGTAAGACGCCCTACGAGCTACTGAAAGGCAGGAAACCAACCATGTCCTACTTAAGGATTTTTGGTTGCAGATGCTATGTACTAATTAATGGGAAGTACCCGCGTACTAAATTCGGTGAAAAATGCTTCGAAGGCATATTCATGGGCTATAGTTCCCATAGTCGGGCATATAGGGTCTTCAATAAGAAGACCCTAGTGGTAGAAGAATCAATAAATGTTGTATTTGATGAAGGAAGTTTGCTTCACAGCAACTCTTCCAGTGGTATTCTTGAAGATGCAGGTGCACGATTGAAACAGCTGAGTCTGGATGAGCCCGCTAAAGATGACACTCCTAAGTACGTCAAGGCATACAAGTTTGTAATTTAGTAAAAAAATAAAAGTAGTTTTGTACGATCGTTAAATATAGTGATTTTACATTTTAAAATATGTAATGCATTAGGTAATAATAGTAATTTCTATACTTGAAAATAAATTTCATGTAATCATAGCATAAAACATCCCAGTGAGCAAGTAATCTTATAAAAAAAGAGAACTAAGCAGCTAGAAAGTACCCAAAATCAACAATCCTGTGGGCGTCAACAAACTGACACGAACCCACATAAAACAAAGTATGTCTGAACTATTAAAGAAAACTATCTTGCTATGCCGAGGAAACAACAACGACCAACACCATCGCACAAGCACTCTAAAACTAGCACCGAAGAATCAGCTACAGCTCTGAACCTGAGCCATTTCAAAGACAGAACACCTCAGCAAGAAAGTACAAGTGATGGCAAAAGAAATAAGCCACAAGTACAAAACTCAAGGGGTACCAACCCAAGACCAAATAAAAATACATAAACAAGTACAGCAGTAGGGAACAAAAGTAAAAGAGAAAAACTTACATGAAGCGTCACGTACAACAAATTACCCCAAACACACATGGCTATAAGGGAAAACAGATCAAGATTAAACCATCGGAGGAGAAACAAATCACTGTTAGCCACCTGTGATCAACTCCACCAAAAACAACACAGGCGAGGTGGTCAACTCATCTGGACAAAACCTCAAAGGCAATTTATCAGTCTAAATGCGGGGGAGATAAAGCACTCCACCAAACACCGCAATTGCCCTAAAAATCCTGTAGAGCCCCACAAAGTGCTAATAGGGAGATCAAACGTTGCGGCGGTGGATTCACCCACTAATAACACCCGCAACGAAGAAACAAAACCCAGAAGGAAAACCTCGTAACGATCCGGGTTTAGAGCTCAGAGACACACCACAACCGAATCGGGGCCTGATGGTTTGTCTCGCCCCACGACATCGCCACGAAGAAAAATCATGATAGACATCTCAAGTCAACAACGACACGTCAGATTCTACTAAACAATTCTAGAATAAGGAACGATTGATTCCCCCCTTAGGAAAGATTTCAAGGTCCTAAACAACTCTTAAAACATCCTACATAGTAGTTAGGAACGATTAAAGCCATCGATTGAACATTTTCATCGAAATTCTACAGCACTCACAAGATTAAATTATCATGACAAAACTAATAACATATGTGGATTCAAAGGAAAATTAAATATATCTACAAATGGAATGGACATTAGTGCAGAAAGATTGAAGAACAAGGAGATTACCAGTCATCATCAAGATTAGAAAGAGGAGGGAAAAGGGAAAACCACCACTTGCATTGGTTTCGCCGGAAAAACTCTTTAAAATAGCTCCTTGTCGTAGATCGAGGCTAAAGAAGACGAGAGAAGTCAAAATCTAAGAAGAACGGCCAAAAACAGGAGTTAGGGCCGAACACCCTAGCAAAAAAATTTCAAGAAAAGGGGAAGATTTTACCATGATGACGAAGCTCTCGCTGAGAGCTTTCCGGATCTACGATCGGTTCACGATTTCGAGCACAGGATCACCGTAGGCGGCCACCAGAAGAAGTACGGATGGACAACCTCTTTCTCGCTCACGCCGTTCTGGTTCGGGAGGTAGACAAAGAAATAATTCGGTTTAATTGAAGGAGGAAGAAGAAGTAGGGTATTTATATATATATATATATATAATAGATATATTATAAAAAACTTTATACTTAGAAGAAGAAACCAGGGTCGGCTGAACCGGTTTCCGGGATGAAGACTTGGAGTACTCGAGTACTATTAAGTTACCCGAGAACTGAAGGCAAAATCCACTCGAGTAAAGAAAGAGAGTACTCGAGTACTAGAAAGTCACTCGAGTTCTCAAGGCAAAATTCTCTCGAGTAAAGAAAGAGAGTACTCGAGTACTAGAAAGTCACTCGAGTACTGAAGGCAAAATCCTCTCAAGTAAAGAAGGAGAGTACTTGAGTACTTGAAACTCACTCGAGTACTGAAGGCAAAAATACTCGACTACTAGGGAGAATTACTCGAGTACTAGAAGGGAGAATTACTCGAGAGCTAAGACACGTCTCGAGTGCAGAAGGAGACTACTCGAGTACTAGAACGAAAAATTACTCGAGTACAACAGCAGATCTCTAGAACAACAGAAGGACCACTCAAGTACTAGGAAAACATTACTCGAGTACTGAAGAAGGAATATCTCGAGTACACAAGAACTTCTCGAGATCAAGGGCACTTCTCGAGAATATAGAGGAAATTTCTCCAGTTTAGGCGGGGCATTACTCGAGTACAAGAAAGGGCCTACTCGGGTACAACAGGTACTTCTCGAGAACAAGGAGGTACTTCTTGAGAACAACTGATACTTTTTCTCGAGAGCCACTGTTGTTCTCGAGTAACAGGCACGTATTACTCGAGTACTGAAGATAGGTATCTCGAGTACAAGAAGATATTTCTCGAGAACTCCAGGTCCTCTTGAGAACTGAACAGGATAGATTCGAAAATTTCGGATTATCTTAAATTCTGGGAGAGAAATGCTGACACTAAGAATTTAGTAGGAGAGTCAACCCTAGAATCTGACGTACCATTTGGGATACCGTACCAACAAATGCTCACATAAGAAGAAATCATCACAAAGATCCAAACATACGCTGAGACTCGAAAATGCTCGGATCGCAATAAAACTGGACAAGATCAAAACCTCAAAACTCATTCCTTTACACCAAGGAAAGCATTCAATCTAATCAAAATCCCAAAATCCGATCAAACAAACCTAACAGACGCAAAATGCACAAACGGTGCAGCGCCGTCAACCAAAACGCAAAAAGGGTAATGCCCTGACGTCATAAATGTGACGACATCAATTCAAATAATAACACAAGAAAATCCGGGGCGTTACAGTCACACCCCCTAAAGAGAAGTTTTGTCCCGAAACTTAACACAATCTTAAAACCGAACCCAAACCCAAACCCAATTATTACCAAAAACTTGAAGACATACCTGAACTAAGCGAAGAGATGCGAGTGAGATTCTCTTATTGCCGATTCCAATTCACACGTCGCGCTCTCGACGTCTTGATTTCTCCAGAGAACTTTAAACATGGAGATGGACTTTCTCCGCAACACTCGATCTTGAGAATCCAGAATACGAACAGGTTATTCCACATACGAAAGATTGGGCTGAATCTGGGGCCCCGAGTCAAGGACTTGACGATCACTACGGACACACTTCCAAAACTGGCTCACATGGAACACATCATGGATGCCAGGGAAGGTAGCAGGCAATTACAGCCTATAAGCTGACACTTCGATGTGCTCAAGACTCTGGAAAGGTCCCACATATCGGGGGTCTAACTTGTGCTTCCTTCCAAACCTTTTAACACCTGACATCGGAGACACTTTCAGAAAAACCAAGTCCCCATTGAAAAACTCCAAATCGACCCTTCTTTGATTAGATTACTTCTCATAACGCTCTTGTGCTACATGGAGCTTCTCTCGAATATGAGTCACGACACAATTCATCTCTTCAAGGGCTTCCGGACCTAGCAACGGTCTCTCACCAACTTCAGCCCAAAACAAAGGAGTTCTACAACGCCTCCCATATAAGGCCTCAAATGGGGCGATCTACAGACTCTCTTGATAACTATTATTGTACGCAAACTCCATGAGCCTGAGACGCTCATCCCAAGCGCCACCGTGATCCTAAATATAACATCTGATCATATCTTCCACTATCTGATTAACTCGCTCTATTTGACCATTTGTCTGCGGATGATAAGAGGTGGAATACTTTAAACTTTTCCAAAAGCAAGACGTAAATCTAGAGTCTCGATCTGAAATAATGCTAACAGACACTCCATGTAATCTGATGACCTCTTTAAGATATAGCTCAGCTACCTTCTTCATAGAATACCGAATCTTAAAGGGCACAATGTGAGCACACTTAGTTAATCTATCGACTATTACCCACAATGAGTCATGACCACGGGGAGATTTTGGTAGACCAGTGATGAAATCCATTGAAATACTCTCCCATTTATAACTTGGAATATCAAGCGCTGTTAATTTACATCCAAACTTTCTATGGTCAGCCTTAACACGCTGACACGTAAGACATTCCTACAGAAACTTCGCAATATTGTTCTTCATACATGACAACCAAACAATTTGCTTTAGATCCTTATACATTTTAGCGGAACCAGGATGGTAGGCTACACTGGAACCATAAGCTTCAGCACAGATCTTAGCCCGAATGTCAACAAAGGCACGGATGGAAAATCTACCTCGATATTTCAGAGTATCTAACTCATCAAAAGAGAAATCAGGTAACTCTGCCTTCTCAGTTCAATTCCAGAGATGTAACAAATCCAGATCATCCTTCTGATGTGCTTGAGTAAGGGAAATCCAAGAGGGCTCTTCTGGTTCTAAACTAGCAGGCACAGTACTACTCCCAACCTCAATATCCATCAACAGGAATTCTTCCACCAAAGAATGTACAGTCAAATTGAAAATTTTGGCGGTATTTCTACTCAAAGCATCGGCTACTACGTTAGCATTTCCCGGATGATAGAGAAGTTCCACTTCATAATCAACCACATATTCTAACCACCGACGCTGGTGCAGATTTAGTTCCTTCTGAGTAAATACGTACTTCAAACTCTTATGGTCCGTATAGATATTGCACAGCGCGCCATACAATAAATGTCTCCAAATCTTCAGCGCATAAATTACAGCGATGAACTCCAAATCGTGCGTAGGATAGTTTCTTTCATGAATCTTCAGTTGCCTTGATCCATACGCGATCACCTTTTCTTCCTGCATCAAAACACAACCTAGTCCAATGTGTGATGCATCCACATATACAACATACTCTACTCCCTTAGTAGGTAAAGTTAAAACTGGTGCAATACATAATTTCTTCTTCAACTCTTGGAAAGCCTCTTCACACTTATCACTCCAAATGAATGCAGTGTTCTTCTGGGTAAATCTGGTTAGAGGAGTAGATAACACTGAAAACCCTTCCACGAATCTTCTATAATAGCCAGCCAGGCCTAAGAAGCTCCTAATCTCTTTAGGTGTAGAAGATCTCTCCCATTCCATCACAGCAAAAATCTTGGTCAGGTCCACGGAAATGCCATCCTTGCCTACAACATGGCCTAAAAAGGACACCTGAGGTAGCCAAAACTCACACTTGCTCAACTTCGCATAAAACTTATGCTCCCTCCGGGTCGACAAAACCATACGCAAATGCTGAGTATGCTCCTCAACACTGCGGGAATACACCAAGACAACATCTATAAACACAATAAAAAATCGGTCTAAGAAGTCCTTAAACACTCTATTCATTAAGTCCGTGAATGTCGAGGGTGCGATCGTCAAACCAAAAGACATCACCAAGAACTCATAATGTCCATTCCGCGAACGAAAAGTGGTTCGTAGAATATCAGCCTCACGAATTCTCAACTAGTGTGTACAACCCCGTATTCGCGAAGAGTGGGCCCCAAACAAGGCGAACGCTTTTTTAAGCTTTTTGGAGATTTTGCACTCTCGGTGGCCAATTTTGGCTCTGGCTTGGAAATATACTAGTAGGGGGGAAAATTTTACCTCCCCCCGGTGGCCCCTTCTTTGAGGCAGGTGCAACAGATTGGTAGGGGCGAGATCGGCCCGGGGCCGGGTCTCGCCCGCCTCGCGGGCTGGTGGGGGCGAGACCGGCCCGGGGCCGGGTCTCGCCCGCCCCGCAGGCTTGTGGGGGCGAGACCGGCCTGAGGCCGGGTCTCGCCTGCCCCGCGGGCAGGTGGGGGGCGAGACCGGCCCGGGGCCGGGTCTCGCCCACCCCGCGGGTAGGTGGGGGCGAGACCGGCCTGGGGCCGGGTCTCGCCCGCCCAGCGGGCTGGTGGGGGCGAGACCGGCCCGGGGCCGGGTCTCGCCCGCCCCGCGGGCAAGTGGGGGCGAGACCGGCCCGGGGTCGGGTCTCGCCCGCCACGCTGTTTGGCATGTGGGCTCTCCCCATCCTTGGCCCCCTTTGGGCCTTGTCGTTACCGTTTTGCCCCCGGGATGTTTTTACCTCTTTGCTCCCCGGCGTGGCGGTTCCCTATTGGACCAAAGCTTATTTGCCTTGGGGGCGTTTCAGACATTATGGGTCATGTGCTTGGGAAAAACTATAAATAGACCCCCTTGGGTGCCTTTGGGGAGGATCTTTTTGGCTTCCTCATCCCTTAGTTCCTCCTTGGTAGAGTAGAGAGGGCTCCTCCGAGGCACCCTAGCTCGAGCATTGGCTAGGGAGGGGAAGTGCTCAGGTAGCCTTCTGGGTGTGAGGTGGGACCTCCGCGCTAGAGCCGAGGGTTTGTTCCTAGTTTCCCAAGTCTTTGGTCCGTGACATTCCTCCGGGTGTAGTAGGTGCGAGGTCACCCCTCTCTAGGGACCCCGAACTCCACAGGGACCAAGTTTTTGGTTTCAACACTTTGGTGCGGTGAGCGTGGAGAGTGAACAGCACAAAAGATCTCGGGAGAGTGTCATGACGGGAGGTCAAGGAGGTAGTGATGATCTCGGCGAGCTCCCCAGCTCAGGACCCTTTGTGTGGAGGCAAGAGTTCATGGCCTCCATCCAGGGCATCATGGAGATGCTTCGAAGCATTGCTCCTCAGGGTGGCAGCTCCACCCCGACCCCCCAGGAGTTAGCTCCCCCTCTCGACGAGCCGACTCCTGGGGGTCTATGCGAGATGAGCCCAGCAGGGGGAGAAGGAAGTGTCCCAGGAAGAAGACCCGGGAAGGAGAGGATGAGTGATGGGGTCGAGCGAGACCTCACCGGCCGGGAGTTGTTCTCCAGCCCGGCGAGTGCCAACCTCCCAGGCGAGCAGGTTGCGCGAGTGGAGGTGGAGAGACCGCCCCTTAGGGGGTCACCCTTCAGCGAGCTGATCATCTCAGCTCCCGTTCCCGAGGGGTTCAGAGAGCCAGACATGGCTTACTATACGGGGAAGGATGACCCCGTCCAGCATCTGCAGTGGTTCGAGGATGCCGTCTCCATCAGGCTAATGACGGATGCCTTCAAGTGTCGCCTCTTTGCGATCACGCTGAAGGAGAAGGCAAGGGACTGGTTCCATCAACTCCCTCCGAGGTCGATCTATGGGTTCGAGGACTTGAGCCGAAGATTCCAGCTCCGCTTCTCCACCTCCAAGAAGCGTAAGAGGAGTCCTGAGTCCATCTTCTTGATAAGGCAGGGGGCTGAGGAGTCGCTGGCCCGCTACGTAGACAGGTTCCAATAGGAGATCTTGGAGGTCCAGGAGATGTCAGGGTATGCTCTCCAGATGGCCTTCAACGTTGGGCTGAAGGAGGGCTTCTTCAAGATGAGCTTGACCCGGAAGGCCCCCCTTTCCTTCGAAGAGCTGATGGAAAGGGCGGCAGAGGAGATAGCCATGGAGGCGGCCAACCCGTCATTTGTCAAAAAGTTGGCAAGGCTAACAGAGGCGGAGTCGAAGGAGAAAGGAGGCTCGAGACATCAGGAAGGAAGAAGGAGAGAAGAGTAGAGAGTTCAGGGGTTCCAGGGACAGGAGGGTCCAGAACCAGGTTGGAGGCAGCAGGGAGGACCCATTCAGGGTCCAGGAAGAGGTCACAACCAAGGTGGGGGTGATTTTCATGAAGGCCGGGGGAGGATCAACTTCCAAAGGCAAGCCCCTAGGCAACTCCTACCCCCACCACAACAAGCGATGGAAATTGGTCTAAGGGAGAGGAGGAACCGAACGGGAAGTAGAAGAGTCAGAGTAGAGCTACCCTACTGTGAGTTCCACTAGGAGGAAGGCCACGCAACATCTACTTGCCCCGAATTTCTGGAGTTGAGAAGGACAAGAGCTCCAGCACCGCAACCTCATTAGCTTCAACAAGCGCAAGACCCGGTGCGGATTGAAGAAGTTCGACTCGAGGCAGCAGAGGAGAGATATGAGGACAGGGTTGATGTGGGCACCCGGGGAAGGATCGGATGATTCACGGGGGAAGAGGGAGGTAAGAGAGAAGTGAATCATCTCTTTGTAATGGTAGAAACCACCGAAAAATATTTATGGTCCATGAAAGGTCTCACTACGAGATGGATTCCGCTGCCAGGCTCTCACTAGCTGGCAGGGCAGGTTCATCTCTCGTGGAGGCTAAGTCCTTTAGCTCCGAGATGGATTCCGCTGCCAGGCTCTCACTAGCGGGCAGGGCAGGTTGATCTCTCATGGAGGCTAAGTCCTTTAGCTCCGAGATGGATTCCGCTGCCAGGCTCTCACTAGCTGGCAGGGCAGGTTAATCTCTCGTGGAGGCTAAGTCCTTTAGCTCCGAGATGGATTCCGCTGCCAGGCTCTCACTAGCTGGTAGGGCAGGTTGATCACTCGTGGAGGCTAAGTCCTTTAGCTCCGAGATGGATTCTGCTGCCAGGCTCTCACTAGCTGGCAGGGCAGGTTGATCTCTCATGGAGGTTAACTCCTTTTAGCCCCGAGATGGATTCCGCTGCCAGGCTCTCACTAGCTGGCAGGGCAGGTTGATCTCTCGTGGAGGCTAAGTCCTTTTAGCTCCGAGATGGATTCCGCTGCCAGGCTCTCACTAGCTGGCAGGGCAGGTTGATCTCTCGTGGGGGCTAAGTCCTTTTAGCTCCGAGATGGATTCCGTTGCCAGGCTCTCACTAGCTGGCAGGGCAGGTTGATCTCTCATGGAGGCTAAGTCCTTTTAGCCCCGAGATGGATTCCGCTACCAGGCTCTCACTAGCTGGCGGGACAGGTTGATCTCTCGTGGAGGCTAAGTCCTTTTAGCTCCGAGATGGATTCCGCTATCAGGCTCTCACTAGCTGACAGGGCAGGTTGATCTCTCGTGGAGGCTAAGTCCTTTTAACCCCGAGATGGATTCCGCTGCCAGGCTCTCACTAGCTGGTAGGGCAGGTTGATCTCTCGTGGAGGCCAAGTCCTTTTAGCCTCGAGATGGATTCCGCTGCCAGGCTCTCACTAGCTGGCGGGGCAGGTTGATCTCTCGTGGAGGCTAAGTCCTTTTAGCTCCGAGATGGATTCCGCTGTCAGGCTCTCACTAGCTGGCAGGGCAGGTTGATCTCTCGTGGAGGCTGAGTCCTTTTAACCCCGAGATGGATTCCTCTGCCAGGCTCTCACTAGCGGGCAGGGCAGGTTGATCTCTCGTGGAGGCTAAGTACTTTAGCTTCGAGATGGATTCCGCTGCCAGGCTCTCACTAGCTGGCCGAGCAGGTTGATCACTCGTGGAGGCTAAGTCCTTTAGCTCCGAGATGGATTCCGCTGCCAGGCTCTCACTAGCTGGCAGGGTAGGTTGATCTCTCGTGGAGGCTAAGTCCTTTTAGCCCCGAGATGGATTCCGCTGCCAGGCTCTCACTAGCTGGCAGGGCAGGTTGATCTCTCGTGGAGGCTAAGTCCTTTTAGCTCCGAGATGGATTCCGCTGCCAGGCTCTCACTAGCTGGCAGGGCAGGTTGATCTCTCATGGGGGCTAAGTCTTTTTAGCTCCGAGATGGATTCCGCTGCCAAGCTCTCACTAGATGGCAGGGCAGGTTGATCTCTCGTGGAGGCTATGTCCTTTTAACCCCGAGATGAATTTCGCTGTCAGGCTCTCACTAGCTGGCAGGGCAGGTTGATCTCTCGTGGAGGCCAAGTCCTTTTAGCTCCGAGATGGATTCCGCTGCCAGGCTCTCACTAGCTGGCGGGGCAGGTTGATCTCTCGTGGAGGCTAAGTCCTTTTAGCTCCGAGATGGATTCTGTTGTCAGGCTCTCACTAGCTGGTAGGGCAGGTTGATCTCTCGTGGAGGCTAAGTCCTTTTAACCCCGAGATGGATTCCTCTTCCAGGCTCTCACTAGCTGGCAGGGCAGGATGATCTCTCATGGAGGCCAAGTCACCCAGGCAGTGTGAGCCGAAAGCTAAGTGTTTCTCACCCCGAGGCCGTCTCGTCACCCAGGCTCCCATTATCTGGCTTGACAGGTTGACCCCTCGGGGAGGGTAAGTGTTTTCACCCAGAGGAGGTCTCGCCACCCAGGCTCCCATAGCTGGCATGACAGGTCGACCCCTCCGGGAGGCGAAGTGTTTTCACCCAGAGGAGGTCTCGCCACCCAGGCTCCCATAGCTAGCATAACAGGTCGACCCCTCCGGGAGGTGAAGTGTTTTCACCCAGAGGAGGTCTCGCCACCCAGGCTCCCATAGCTAGCATGACATGTCGACCCCTCCGGGAGGTGAAGTGTTTTCACCCAGAGGAGGTCTCGCCACCCAGGCTCCCACAGCTGGCATGGCAGGTTGACCCCATAGAAAAGTTACACTCCGCGAATACGTTGGGTTGGATGTTTCTTTCCGAGCTTGTGCCAACCTCGAAAAGAGCGGGGATTGTGTACAACCCCGTATTCGCGAAGAGTGGGCCCCAAACAAGGAGGACGCGTTTTTAAGCTTTTTGGAGATTTTGCACTCTCGGTGGCCAATTTTGGCTCTGGCTTGGAAATATACTAGTAGGGGGGGGGGGAATTTTACCTCCCCCCTGGTGGCCCCTTCTTTGAGGCAGGTACAACGGATTGGCAGGGGCGAGACCGGCTCGGGGCCGGGTCTCGCCCGCCCCGCGGGCTGGTGGGGGCGAAACCGGCCCGGTGCCGGGTCTCGCCCGCCCCGCAGGCTGGTGGGGGCGAGACCGGCCCGAGGCCGGGTCTCGCCTGCCCCGCGGGCAGGTGGGGGGCGAGACAGGCCCGGGGCCGGGTCTCGCCCGCCCCGCGGGCAGGTGGGGGCGAGACCGGCCTGGGGCCGGGTCTCGCCCGCCCCGCGGGCTGGTGGGTTCGAGACCGGCCCGGGGCCGGGTCTCGCCCGCCCCGCGGGCAGGTGGGGGCGAGACCGGCCCGGGGCCGGGTCTCGCCCGCCATGCGGTTTGGCATGTGGGCTCTCCCCATCCTTGGCCCCCTTTGGGCCTTGTCGTTACCGTTTTGCCCCCGGGATGTTTTTACCTCTTTGCCCCCGGCGTGGCGGTTCCCTATTGGCCCAAGGCTTATTTGTCTTGGGGGCGTTTCAGACATTGTGGGTCATGTGCTTGGGAAAAACTATAAATAGACCCCCTTGGGTGCCTTTGGGGTGGATCTTTTTGGCTTCCTCCTCCCTTAGTTCCTCCTTGGTAGAGTAGAGAGGGCTCCTCTGAGGCACCCTAGATCGAGCATTGGCTAAGTAGGGGAAGTGCTCAGGTAGCCTTCTAGGTGTGAGGTGGGACCTCCGCGCTAGAGCCGAGGGTCTGTTCCTAGTTTCCCAAGTCTTCGGTCCGTGACATTCCTCCTGGTGTAGTAGGTGCGAGGTCACCCCTCTCTAGGGACCCTGAACTCCACAGGGACCAAGTTTTTGGTTTCAACATGGTGGTTGCCTGAACGAAGATCGATCTTCAAAATACTGAAATACCACTCAACTGATCGAACAGATCATCGATTCTTGGCAAGGGATACTTTTTCTTAATGGTTACCTTGTTCAATTCTCTATAATCGATGCATAGCCTCATCGATCCATCTTTCTTCCTTACGAACAAAACCTGAGCGCCCCATGGAGAAGAACTTGGTCTAATAAAACAACACCTCGACAACTCATCGAGCCGAGTACACAACTCATCCAACTCACGCGGAGCCATACGGTATGGTGCTTTGGTAATAGGATGAGTATCTGGCTCGAGGTCTATCACAAACACTATCTCCCTCTCTAGAGGAAGTTCTGGAAGACATACAGGAAAAATGTCTGGAAACTCCCGCACCACTGAGATATCCTCAAGACGTGGCGTAACAAAAGATGTTTCCAGAGAAGAAATAGAAACCAAAATGACTCATAACAAGACTCTATAGAACGACAACCATGTACCTCAAAAATGACAGGGGAAACCCTGTACTGAAATCCATAGACGCTCATAGGTTGGCCATTGTCCATCCTGAAATCCAGTCGCTTAGCCTTGCACTAGATGACCGCATCATACTTGGACAGCCAGTCCATGCCCAAAATCCCATCAAAATCGGCCAGATCCAAAATCATCAGATCTGCAAAGGCCAGGAAATCGCTAAGATAAATAGGGCATCTCAGAACTCCTTGATTAGATATCACCGAATCACCGGAGGGAAGCTTGACATTGAAGGAGTCTCCTAAGTGATCCACATCCAGACGATGTCTATCTACAAACCTTCGGGCCACAAAGGAATGGGTGGACCCGAATCGAAAAGAACGCGCACCTCCCTATTCCGCACCTTAAACTCCCCTAAAACCGAAGTATACATAACTAAACGAATGATAACTAGGGCAACGATGAGAAATAATAAAGATAAATTAAACTGGGGCTAACCTGATATAACCTATGTAGAGGTTTGAGCTTCTTCCCTGGTCACCACATTTAGCTTTCCTTTTCCTTTATTCAGGTTTGGTGGCGGCGGCAGAGCTCGAAGCAGAGCAGGCTGTAGTGGAGCCTGAGCCTGGGGGCAAGAAATCTTCAGGTGCCCCTTCTGCCTATACTGGAAACAGACCTTATCCTTCATCTAATAACGACTCACATTGTGTCCCTTCCTAGCATAGTGCGTGCACACCAAATCTCCTTTAGGTGCGCCTTTGATGGCGAGCACCTGCAGCTTCAGGGTGGCAGTCCTCTTGAAACACCTTTCATAAGGGTGCCCAGGTCGATAACAGAAGCTACATATTTCCCCACTTTTATTCTTCGAAGAAGGGCCAGATGCCCTAAAGCTTCCATCTTCAACACCTTTCCTCTTCTATTTTCTCGCTGCAGCACCTCGGTTCTTGGCGTTTTCAATCGCCTCCACTTTCAGTGCGGCTTCCACTGCCACAACATAACTGTTAGCTCTATAAGCGCATGCCCACTGCTGGACATCGCTTCTTAGTGATCCCAGGAAACGTTTCACTCAACCCTCCTCGAAAGCTACCAAATCAGGAGTAAACCTACTCAGTTTACTAAACTCATTCTCATATTCGCTCACTGTGAGCTGTCTCTGCTTCAGATACAGGAAGTTATTCATCAGACGGTCCTGCTCGACCGAGGTAGAGACTTTTTCAACAGCATCATCTTGAAGGAATCCTAAGAACATCCTTCCGCCAAACTTTCATTCTCTCGAATCCACTAGGTTTTTGCCATGCCTTTTAGTTGGTAGGCCGCAAGCATCACCTTCTGGGCTTCAACAATCCCCCAATACGTAAACATCTCATCCATAGTCATAATCCAATCATCCAAAGCCATAAAATCGGCACTCATGTCATAAGTGGGAGCTCTCAATCGCTGGAAATGTGATATAAGGTTCATCTCCGGCAGTAACGTCACCGGGGGCACCAGAGGAGCATGTGTATCAAGCACGGCTTGGAACAAGATAGGATCTTGCACTAAAGGTTGCTGCGCGGGAGTAGCAGACATTAAAGACTGAATTTGCGATTGCATCGCAACTAATTATCTCGACAGATCCTCATTGCTCTGACACAGACCCTCGATAATTCCATCACTTTGTGCTCCTGACGACTCGCCCTCCGACTAGGGAGTCGACCTCATTGCAATATGCTTTGGCGGCATTTCTAAAATGCAAACGAGCAACTCATCAAAAATCCTAGATGAGAACTAGGCCACACGGCAATTTCAGACCGTACATAAAAGACACTTGCTTAAGTTGCAACTTGCTCTGAGATTTTATAATGATGATATGTCATACTTAGGATGATATCCTCTCATCCTATTGACTCTTGTGCCTATGATATGAATGCATGGATTCTTTACTCTTATTTAAAATCATGTGTGTACATGTGTCATCATGTAAACCTTAACTTAGCATGCATGCTTATGCGATGATATGCTATGTATGCAGTTCTATGCATTTTAAAAAAGGCACTTAATGCGTGCATGAGCGGCGTACACATGAAATGTTATGCATCACATACTACATAATATCGCTTGCAACAAGAAAATAAAAACGTACTAATGGGCACACATGTGATGGTAGTTATGCATCACATACTACATAACCGTCACATGTTGCCTCCTATGGTGGATCCATATACAAACAAATATTATGCATCTCATACGACATAATATGCCCTGTATACTTCTTATCATGCTATGAGTGTAGTTATTATGCTTTGGTTAAGACGTACTGTGACACATCGGTGTGTGTATGCAAATGAAAGATGGAAATAGACTAAACAAGATTGGCTGGTTCGACCAACTTGTCAAACCAACGTCCCTCTGTTACCAACTGTCACGACCCGCATTTTTCACTGCCAATAAAGTGGGTATCAGAGTAAGGGAAAAATGTGCATCATGATGCCACGTCAGTAGGGGATAACTACGGACGCTCAGTAAAAACACCTACTTAATCAAGAAGAAATTTTATTTAAGTTATTTAAAGGTAAAATCAGTTTAAGTGCAGTAGTTTGCCGTATCCCTTAGCTTAGTGGCTCATCTAGTCCACAAGAAAAGTAATTAAACGCTGCGAAAAGTACTTCTTTTATCAAATTAGGCATCCTAGAAGAGCATAGAGGTTCCCAAAGGACACCTCAAGACATACAAGTTCTAAATTTAGTAAAAAATAAAAGTAGTTTTGTACGATCGTTAAATATAGTGATTTTACATTTTAAAATATGTAATGCATGAGGTAATACTAGTAATTTCTATACCTAAAAATAACTACCATGTAATCCTAGCATAAAACATCCCAGAGAGCAAGTAATCTTATACAAAAAAAGGGAACTAAACAGCTAGCACGTATCCAAAATCAACAATCCTGTGGGTGTCAACAAACAGACACAAACCCACATAAAACAAAGTATGTCTGAACTAGCAAAGAAATTAAACAACAAACTACCTCGCTATGCCGAGGCAACAACAACGACCAACACTGCCGCACAAGCACTCCAAAACCAGCACCGAAGAATCAGCTACAGCTCTGAACCTGAGGAATTCCAAAGACAGAACACCTAAGCAAGAAAGTACAAGTGATGGAAAAAGAAATAAGCTATAAGTACAAAAGTCAAGGTGTACGAACCCAAGACCAAAGAAAAGTACATAAACAAGTACAACAGTAGGGTACAAAAGTAAAAGAGAAAAACTTACGTAAAGCATCGCGTACAACAAATTATCTTAAACGCATAAGGCTATAAGGGAAAATAGATCAAGATTAAACCATCAGAGGAGAAACAAACCCCTATTAGCCACCTGTGGTCAACTCCACCAAAAACAACATTGGTGAGGTGGTCAACTCATCTGGACACAACCCCAAAGACAATTTATCTGTCTAAATGTGGGGGAGATAAAGCACTCCACCAAGCATCGCAAATGCCCCAAAAACCCGGTAGAGCCCCACAAAGTGCTAATAGGGAGACCAATGTTGCGGCGGTGGATTCACCCACTAATAACACCCGCAATGAAGGAAAAAAAAACCAGGAAGGAAAACCCCGTAATGATCCAGGTTTAGAGCTTAGAGGCACACCACAACCCAATCGGGGACTGGTGGCTTGTCTCGCCCCACGGCATCGCCACGAAGAAAAACCATGATAGACATCTCAAGTCAACAACAGCACGTTAGATTCTACTGAACAATTCTAGAATAAGGAACGGTTGATTCCCCCCCCCCCTTAGGAAAGATTTCACGGTCCTAAAGAACTCTTAACACATCCTACATAGTAGTTAGGAATGATTAAAGCCATCGATTGAACATTTTCATCGAATTTCTACAGCACTTACAAGATTAAATTATCATGACGGAACTAATAACACAAGTGGATTCAAAAGAAAATTAAATATATCTACAAATGGAAAGGACATTAGTTCAGAAATATCGAAGAACAAGGAGATTACCAGTCATCATCAAGATTGGAAAGAAGAGGGAAAAGGGAAAATCACCACTTGCCTTGGTTTCGTCGGAAAAACTCTTCAAAATCGCTCCTTATCGTAGATCGGGGATAAAGAAGACGAGAGAAGTCATATTCTAAGAAGAACGACCAAAAACCGGAGATAGGGTTGAAAACCCTAGCGAGAAAATTTCAAGGAAAGGGTAAGATTTTACCACGATGACGAAGCTCTCGTTGAGAGCTTTCCGGATCTACAATCGGTTCACGATTTCGAGCACTGGATCACCGTGGGCGGCCACCGGAAGAAGTACGTACGAAAAACCTCTTTCTCGCTCACGCCGCTCTGGTTCGGGAGGAAGACAAAGAAAAAATTCGGTATAATTAAAGGAGGAAGAAGAAGTAGGGTATTTATATATATATATATATATATATATATATATATATATATATATATATATATATATATATATATATATATATATATATATATATAATAGATATATTATAAAAAACTTTATACTTAGAAGAATGAAACAGGGTAGGCTGAACCGGTTTCCGGGATGAAGACTTGGAGTACGCGAGTACTATTAAGTTACTCGAGAATTGAAGGCAAATCCACTCGAGTAAGGAAAGAGAGTACTCGAGTACTAGAAAGTCACTCGAGTACTAGAAAGTCACTCGAGTACTGAAGGCAATATCCTCTCGAGTAAAGAAAGAGAGTACTCGGGTACTAGAAAGTCACTCGAGTACTGAAGGCAAACTTCTCTCGTGTAAAGAAGAAGAGTACTTGCGTACTAAAAAGTCACACGAGTACTGAAGGAAAAACTACTCGAGTACTAGGGAAGAATTACTCGAGTACTAGAAGGGAGAATTACTCGAGAGCTAAGACATGTCTCGAGTGCAGAAGGAGAGTACTCGAGTACTAGAAGGAAGAATTACTCGAGTACAACATCACATCTCCAGAACAATAGAAGGACCACTCGAGTACCAGGAAAACAGTACTCGAGTACTGAAGAAGGAATATCTCGAGTACATAAGAATTTCTCGTGATCAAGGGCACTTCTCGAGAATATAGAGGAAATTTCTCGAGTTCAGGCGGGGCAGTACTCGAGTACAAGAAAGGGCCTACTCGGGTACAACAGGTACTTCTCGAGAATAGCTAATACTTTTTCTCGAGAGCCACTGAAGGACCTCTCGAGAACAACAAAACTTCTCGAGTAACAAGCACGCATTACTTGAGTACTGAAGATAGGTATTTCGAGTACTCAAAGATATTTATCGAGAACTCCAGGTCCTCTTTAGAACTGAACATGATAGATTCGAAAATTTCGGATTGTCTTAAATTCTCGGAGAGAAATGCCGACACAAAGAATTAAGCAGGAGAGACAACCCTAGAATCTGATGCACCATTCTTGAGACCATACCAACAAATGCTCACCCAAGCAGAAATCATCACAAAGATCCAAACACACGCCGAGAATCCAAAATGCTCGGATCGCATTAAAACTGGACAAGATCAAAACCTCAAAACTCATTCCTTTAGACCAAGGATAGCATTCAATCTAATCAAAATCGCAAAATCCGATCAAACAAACCTAACTGACGCAAAACGCACAAATGGTGCAGCGGCGTCAACCAAAACGCAAAAAGGGTAACGCCCTGACGTCATAAATATGACGACATCAATTCAAATAATAACACCAGAAAATCGGGGGCGTTACATCCCCTTTCCCTTTTCCGCATGATCCCTAACTCTGTAAGGATCCTAAGCTAGCACTCAAGGCTAACAAAGCTGAGCAATTTAAGCTTACACACATAATATTGGCCCCCAGGTCTCTGAGAGAGTTGGACCTCATAACAATAGCCCACAGGTCTCTACGAGACAGGCTTCTCAATAGTACTACACAATGCTCACAGGGAGCTACCACCGGCGGTAGCGTTACTGCCGCACGGTAGGGGGACAGACTATCGATTCTTCCCTCAAAATGGGTGTTTTTCCTGGAATACAAAGCCATTGCTCGCAACTCAGCCATCTACACACTCCGCGTCTCTGAAATCTACACGACAACAATTGAGTCTTCTCCAGCATCTGAAGCATACAAAACATCACCAATCCAGACCAATCTGTCCGGATCGGCTTCACACAATATGCATATTCCGTACTTCATTTTTGGATATAAATGCAATACTACGGGGATACACGGATCTACCTGTCGAGAGAACCACATCCACATGTTCGTGGATTACCTACCCTCTAATGCCAAAAGAAAGGACTTCACATGTCCAAGGAACAGGATTATTACCCTTGATGTATTCTTTGGCACCATATAAGAAATCCAGACGGTTTTTAAGACGACCGCTCCGACTTTGCCCCTGCAAATCTGAACTCGCTCTGTGAATCTGGACTCCGAATCTCTAATGGCGGCAAGAACCCTCCTTCCCGGCATTGCTGCTCCTTCTCCGAAAATACAGGCCAAAATCCTTCTCCGAAAGAAAATGAAGAGAAACGGCCAAACCAGGGTTATAAATAAAGATACCGCCACACGGTAACTAGCTACCGCCGCACGGCACTACCTCATTTCTCGTGTAACCTCCCATGCCCTCCAATCACAGGCCGACATGTGCCCACACCATTAAAGATTCACTATCGCCGCGCGATACGATTCTAACGCCGTGCGATAGACGACGTCGGTTATGACACGAAACCCGCTGCTATCACCGCGTGATAACTACTACTGCCGCACGGTAGGATCCTGAGAGCCTCATCAATTAAATTGATCCAGCTATTGCCAGCGGTATCCCTATCGCCAGACGATAGCTTCCCGAGAGCTCTGCCAGTTTAATTCCCAGTTACCGCCACGCGGTAACACTACCGCCACGCGGTAACACTACCTCCATGAGGTAACACTACTGCCACGCGGTAGGTCCAGTGCTGAGTTGAATCAATGCTCTCAATGCTTTCAACGCTATCACTGTAGCTACCGCCGCACGGTAACTAGCTAGCGTCGGCCGATAACCTTTAGAACAACATTTCCTGCATTAAGAAAATTGGGGCGTTACAAATCTCCCCCACTTAAAGAATTTTGTCCCGAAATTAAGTCTTGCATGAAAAAAAGAATTTAATCAACTTTAAATAGTGTACCTCAATAGAATAGCTCTGGGAATTCCGACTTCATGGTTTGCTCCAGCTCTCATAAAAGCTCCTCTCAGCCACAGTTGTCCCATCAGACCATGACCATCCGGATCTCTTTATTACTAAGTTACTTGACATCCACACCCTTAATGCGAATGGGTTTGACATTCATTGTCAACACACCATCCACCGGTACTTGATCTGCAGCGATCACTAGCTTAGTCTCCCGCACTACCTTCCGCAACACCGATATGTGGAATACTACATGTTGACCACTCAATTCCGTTGAAAGCATCAACCAGTAAGCCACTTCACCAACACGCTCCAGCACCTCAAATAGCCCAAGGTATCTTGGACTTAGCTTTTTTAGTCAACGAATCCTCGACATGACCTTGAACAGTTTGATCTTCAAGTATACCCAATCGCCCACGTAGAATTCGATATTTATGTGCTTGGTTTCATAGTACTTAGCTTGCCTATCTTCTGCAATAAGCAATCGCTCCCGGATTATTCGCACAATCAAATTCGCATCTTCGATGTCATTTCGCTTGTACAACTTGGACTCTCCAGTCTCTAACCATGACAACGGGGTACGACACTTCCTATCATAAAGGGCCTCGAAGGGCGCCATTTGAATTCTAGCCTGGTATCAGTTGTTGTACACAAACTCAATCATATATAGATGATCCTCCCACTTTTTGCCAAAATCCAAGGCACACATGCGAAGCATGTCCTCCATCATCCTGTTGACTCACTCGGTGAGACCATCTGTCTGTGGATGAAAGGCCGTACTGAACTTCAATTTTGTACCCAACAGTTGATGTACCAACCTCCAATCATTAGACGTGAACTGTCCATCCCAGTTACTCACGATGCTATGGGGCACACCATGTAGACGAACAATATTCTCCACATAAAGCTTTGCCAGCTTATCAACTGAATCAACCTTCCTATTTGGGATGAAGTGTGACACTTTCGTCAAACGATCTACGATCTCCCAGATGACATCGTTTCCCTTTTGCGATCTCGGCAAACCGTGCACGAAATCCATGGATATATCATCAAACTTCCATTCTGGTATAGGCAAAGACTTCAAGAATCCTCCGGGCTTCTGACAATCCATATTCACCAATGTGCACGCTTGACATTTTTCCACATAAAGAGTTATGTCCTTCAGTCCGGGCCACCAGAACAACTTTTTCATGTCTTTGTACATCTTTGTGCTCACTGGGTGGATTGAGTACTTGGTGTAATAAGCCTCGTACATCAACTCCTCCTATTTATTACCCACTTTTGGGATGCACAAACGACTACCCTTCCACAATAGCCCATTATCAACCTTAAACTAGGCATTAGACCCATACATGGCCTCGGCCATGAGCCGCTTCATGTCGTCATCCAAATCCAAAGACTGTTGAATCCGATCGGCAAGGTCATTCTTTTCCTCAATCCAACTCAGACTTGCTTCAGCGCTCGATCTCCTATCAACATAGGAGATCTCTAAGGCCTCTACGTCTCGAACGAGACGATTATCATGCATTATTAACCAATTGGCCTGCGCGGGAGCTCTCCGACTAAACGCATCCTCTACTGCATTACTGAAAGATAAAAGTTGTCAACCTTAATCACCTAAAGGGGGGGGGGGGGTGAATAGGTGATTTGTGCGTCTTTTGCGGAATTAAAAAATCTCAGAACAAAGCACAGATCTATCTACCAATTTATCACAGACGAGACAAGATTTATAGTGGTTCCCCGATCTTGGGTACATCCACTTTCCCTCACCGATCTAGTAATAAACTAGACTCGGCTACTCCACTATCTCGGATTGAAAATCAATCCTACCCTCGGAACACAGTTCCTACAATCTCAATCCAACCAACTGGATCTACAACTCGGAAGGCAAAACTTCCTACAAACTCGAAGTTGAAGACTCATACACTCGGAGAAAACTTCTCCTACAAGAATGAAAAATTGTTTAAGAAAATACAAACAATGATTTTTCTTTCAGATCTGCAAGCAAGCAACCAGGATCTTCTTCTTGTAAGCTTTGCACCACTTTCAGAAAGATGAAGAAAATCTCGGCAATAGATCTGGAATCTTCTTTGTCTTACACGATCGGGAAGAGGATGAGCAGTTGAGAAACGATCTCGATCTATAAAACTTCTTCAGTCTATTTCCTCTGAAAATCAAAACCCTTGCCGGAGAAGAACAGCGGCGGCGGCGACTTTCATTCCGTGAAGAGAGAGAGAGGAAACAACGACTTGGAGAGAGAAACGGCTACAGAAATTTCTCAATAATTTTTGATCTTGAAAGCTTGTTATTCTTCTTGTTAGGGTTTGTCGATTAGACAGGCCTTTATATAAGAATATTAATAACGGTCATAATTGGTTTTAATGACGTACACGTGGACCAATCATGTCACAGAATTTGAAAATCTGTCAAATCTGGACTTAGAAGAAATTTCGGAGAAAAGGAAGAGATATACACGAGTGGGTATATAACTACTCGAGTAGGTTGAAGACTACTCGAGTAAGGAAAGAAATGTTACTCGGGTATATAATTCAGGACTACTCGAGTAGCTAGAAAACAACTACTCGAGTACATATAATCAACTTACTCGAGTACTTAGAAGATTTACTCGAGTATACAGAAAGGTTTCATGGGAAGTGGAGTTGAACTACTCGAGTACAAGTTGTACTACTCGAGTAGGTGAGAAAAACTACTCGAGTGGTTTGACGAAGTACTCGAGTGATAGGACTTAGAAAAATTTCTGAACACTGGAAAATGAGCTACTCGAGTAATCAGACTAAACTACTCGAGAGAATATAGTCTACTCGAGTATATGAAAAGACTTACTCGAGTAAATGACTTGGAATATATTTAGGAGAAGAGAAATTTAGTTAACTCGAGTATGAAGCTTGAACTACTCGAGTAGTAAGTGAACTACTCGAGTAAATAACTTATACTACTCGAGTATAGAAAATTTACTCTTGAGATAGAAAACAGTTACGCGAGTCAGAAACTATAACTACTCGAGTATATATATACTTACTCGAGTGTTTTACTTAGAAAAACTTGGAGAGAGAAATTTGTGCAACTCGAGTAAGAAGAAGTATCTACTCGAGTAGTCCAGTGAGCTACTCGAGTAAGTGACAGTCTACTCGAGTATGAAGCAAGTATTTCACTCAAGTAGTTAATGAGCTACACGAGTAGAATACTTAGAAAAATTTTCAAGGTGGAAATTCTTTCTTCTTTGGGGAAATCAGCATCCAACTCTATTCACATAGTCCAAGTGCTTGAATATGAAGTGTATCCCAATAGAGAGGCTACACATAAGTCAACACCTTGGGTCATACAATGAGGGATTACATTGTATGGTCCTGTGTTTGGTGACCCATTGTAGACTGACATTGGTCTACACTTCCCATTGGAATCCTGCAACCACATAACTCAAACAAAGCATCAAATACAACTAAATTCAGCTTAGTTTCAGGATGACTTCATCAAATCTGGGTTAATGTGGACATAGGTCACAACAATTACCTTTGCGAGGAACATAATGTATCTTGAAGGTGTAGTCCCCAAGAAACTCCATCCACCTTCGTTGTCACATGTTTAGATCCTTCTAATCTAATAGATACTTCGAGATCTTATGTTTGGTATAGATATCGAGCTTCACACCATATAGGTAGTGCCTCCAAAGCTTTAGAGTGAATATCACGGCCGCCAACTCGAGATCATGGACCAGATAATTCCTATCATACACATTCAGCTGGCGCGAACCATAAGTTAGTACTCTTCCATGTTGTAACAAAACACAGCCTAATCCGCTGCTTGAAGCGTCGCTATAGATCTCAAAGCCCTATGTCCCACGTGGCGAGCATAGAATAGACATCATGGTTAGACGACTTTTCAGTTCTCTGAAAGCTTAAGCACACTCTGATGACCAAACAAATTTATGATCCTTCCTCATCAGGGACATGAGAGGTAACGTTATCTACGAGAAGTTCTCCATAAAACGCCTGTAGTAGCCGACAAGCCCTAGAAACTCCGGACATCCGCCACAAAAGACAACACAGGCCACTCCTGAATAGCCGCAACCTTTGACGGATCCACCGCGATACCCTCACCACTGACAATATGACCAAGGAATGCTACAAAAGATAGACAAAACTCACACTTAGAGAACTTGGCGTACAACTGATTACTTCTCAAGGTCTCCAGAACAATTTACAAGTGCTCTGCATGATCTTCCTCGGATTGGGAGTACACCAGAATATCATTGATGAACACTATCATGAACAAATCCAAATACTCCTTAAATGTCTTGTTCATTAGATCCATGAACACTGATTGCGCATTTTTTCGCTCAAAAGGCATGACCATGAACTCGTAATGCCCATATCGAGTATTAAACGCCATCTTGGGAATATCACTTTCCCTAATCATCAGCTGATAATATCCGGACTTCAAGTCCAGCTTTGAATACACAATCGATCCAACTAGCTGATCGAACAAATCATCAATCCTCGGAATCAGGTACTTGTTCTTCTCTGTTAGCTTATTGAGTTCCCGATAATCAATACACAGTCGTAGACTTCCATCCTTCTTCTTCATGAAGAGGACCGGGGCGCTCCAGGGTGACGAACTTGGATGCATAAATCCCTTCTTTATCAATTCCTGATGTTGTAACTTCAACTCTGCCATATCTCTCAGTGCTAAGAGGTAATGAGAATGTGACACCAGCTTGGCACTAGGAACCAACTCGATGGTGAACTCGATCTCTCTCTGAGGTGGGGCTCAAGAGAAATTTTTGGGGAAGATGTCGGCAAACTCCGACACCACAAGAATTTTGTCCAAGTCAGGCTTGGGCTTCTTTGTCTCCAAAAGAGTGAAGAACAGCTCTGCACCCTCATGAGACGCTTTAACTACTTGGAGAGCAGACAACAATGTCATGCTCACACCCTTCAAACCAGAGAAAGTAGTTCCTTGGCTCGTATTCAACCCCAGCTTTACAGTTTTCGAACCACAATCAATATACGCACACTGCTTCGAGATCCAATCCATGCCAAAGATCACGTCAAACTCTACTATCAGCAGTAGTGACGCTTCCAAATCAAAAGTTTGGCTTCCAATCAGCACTATGATGCAACAGACTCTATTCGCGCCCATCGAACACCCATTAGGTAGCAGCACATCCAAACTATCCTTTGCCACAGAAGAGGGCACTCTGACACGAGACACGAAGTCCTCAGCTAGGAAGGAGCGCGAAGCTCCTGTATCAAACAGTGCTCGAGCCGGATAGTCCATGACCACGATAAAGCCTAAATATCGACAATCATATGACCAAAGCATAAGACACAAGGTGTGCAAAATACTACAACTAAAATCTAACTCATACCTGTAACCACATCGCCTTGCTTGATGACCTCCTGCTGCCCAAGGTTGTAGACTCTCAGTTGGGTTGAATCTTAATGGGATGCGGTTGACTCCACCGGCTTCCCATTTTTAGCATAGGATGTTGTTGTTTTCTTTTCTGACTTACCACTCCAACTATTGTGGGCTATAGGTCCTGTTGATGCGCGGAAACGTCGCGGGGCACCAGCCAGCTAACACGGAGGGAGTGTTCGGTCTCACAAGCTAGGAGAGGATGAGAGGAGGGAAGGAAGGAAGCCTCTGAGTGCTCGAGAGTGGAGCAAACAGCTTGTCAAAGAGGGTTGCGGGGATAGAGGAGAGGAGAAGCTTGATCAACAGAGCGGGTTGATCAAGAGAGGAGAAGGAGGTTGATCAGGAGCTGTCGAGCAGACGGCTAATATGACGGCTGTGCTTGCAGGTTAGTTGCCGAGAAGAGTTGAGCTGAGTAGAGAAGAAGCTTGCTGAGCAGAGAGCAAGGAGAAGTGGCCGCTAGCAGCGGCAACAACACACTTCGCCCGCCGCGGCCTAAATGCCACTCTTGCGACGGGCTTTCCTTTGATTAATAGCTGAGAGTTACAAGCTTACAAGTACACCTTTACAACAAAATCAATAAAGGGGTACAAAGAGAAGCTGGCAGCTAAGGGAGAATAAATTGCCAGAAAGCAGAGAAGAAATACTGCCAAAGACTAAGTAAAAGAGTCTGCCAACTGCTGGAGGACTGAAAAACTGAGTCTGCAGAGTCTGCTGCAAGGCTAATGACGGACTGCGCGGACTGGAAAATGGAGTCCGCAGGAGCTGCTGGCAAGACTCGTTTCCACCTTCGGGCCTGCAGAATGAGAGGCACCTAGGGCTATTTATAGGCCCAGGGAAGTTTTTCAAAGAGCGGGGCCCAGTGACATCAGCATGACGACCTGCGCGGACTCCGCGGACTGGAAATTTGCGTCCGCCATTGTTGAGCGAAGCAAGCTGCAGGAGGCCCTGGAGAGAACTGGAGGCCGCCCCCTAGCGGGCGGGCTGGGCGGACTCCGGGAGGAGTCCGCCCGGCAGGCCGGAGGCCGCCCCCTAGCGGGCGGCCTGGGCGGACTCCGGGTGGAGTCTGCCCAGCTGGCCAGAGGCCGCCCCCTAGCGGGCGGCTGGGGCGGACTCCGGGAGGAGTCCGCCCGGCGGATGCCGGGGCCTCCCCCTTGCGGGCGGCCTGGGCGGACTCCGGGAGGAGTCCGCCCGGCGGATGCCGGGGCCGCCCCCATGCGGGCGGCCTGGGCGAACTCCAGGAGGAGTCCGCCCGGCGGATGCCGGGGCCGCCCCCTTGCGGGCGGCCTGGGCGGACTCCGGGAGGAGTCCGCCTGGCGGATGCCGAGGCCGCCCCCTTGCGGGCGGCCTGGGCGGACTCCGGGAGGAGTCCGCCCGGCGGATGCCGGGGCCTCCCCCTTGCGGGCGGCCTGGGCGGACTCCGGGAGGAGTCCGCCCGGCGGATGCTGGGGCCGCCCCCTAGCGGGCGGCCTGGGCGGACTCCGGGAGGAGTCCGCCCGGCAGATTCCGGGGCCTACCCCTAGCGGGCTGCCTGGGCGGACTCCGGGAGGAGTCCGCCCGGATGGCGGGCAAAGGCCGCCCCGGGTTGGCGGCCTCGGGGGACGGCGGCAGGAGGCCGTCGCCCCTCGGGTAGCAGGGAGGCCGCCCTGGTGGGCGGCCTCGGCGGACGGCAGCAGGAGACCGCCGCCCCTTGGGCTGACTAGGAGGTCGCTCCTTTTGGTGCTGTTGGGGGACTCCTGCAAGGAAAAGCACTGCATGATTAGCAGACCTAACCGCATGTCCTGCGAGGGTGAGCCATGGGAATAGCCCGCCGTCCCACAGGGCACGCGGTTGCTAGGAGACCTAGGCGAACAGGGAAAACTGCCCGCCTACGCTGGGACTTGTCGCGATCGAAAGGGAGAATCTAAGGGTCGCGACTAGCCAGCTGGCCACCTTGGGAAGGATCGCCGATTTCTGGGTTAACACAATCCCCTCACTTTTTCAAGTTCCGAAGGGGACTTCGAAAAAGTTGGAGACCCACGAAAATCGCGATCCACCCCAAAGGAAAGGGAAGGAGAGGTAAGGAGAGATAGAACCTGAAGTCTCTCCTTACAAGCTTGGTGTTTCCTATCTATTTTCCTGCAAGAGGAAAATTAGGGTAAGAATGCATGGGTGGTACATCGAGAGTGTACCTGAGTTTGCTTTTGCAAAACGAAGAAAGTGTGTCTTCCGTCAAGTTCTGCAAAACAAAAGTGAGTGAAAACAGAAAGGTATAATAATTTGCAAGTACCTGATAAAGGCTTGCAAGCATCTGTTATTCTCTGCAAAAAGAGAAGAAAGAAGAGTATACAAGAAGGACAGAAAAATCAGTTGCAAGTACCTGGAAGGAACTTGCAAATCTTTGGTGGTCTCTGCAAGAGAGGAATGTTAAAAGTATGCATAGGGCATGAAAGTAAATTACAAGTACCTGAGTGGAGCTTGCAAGCGTTGGTGATCTCTGCAAGAGGTGAGTTAGAGGCAGGTATTGTATATATGAAAATAAGGTGCAACAACCTGGATGAGGCTTGCAGGCATCTGTTGTTGACTGCAGAGAAAAGTGTCACAACCCGCATTTTCTCCGAAATTTAAGAAGTATCAGAGTAGAAGAAAACGCGCGTTGTGACAGGGGATAACTGTCGATGCTCAGGCAACCACTAACTGCTAAGACTAAGAAAGTTCAAAACTTTAATGATGAGAAAACCAATTATATTATTGAGGCCGTATCCCTCGGCTTCGTGGAGCAACTAGTCCACCCTTCAAAATTATACTTATACGTAGCGGAAAATACTATATTCATTTTTTTAACATCCTAAGAGAGTGCTTAAGCGTCCCCAGGGGACGCCTAAGGCTATGCAAAACCCTAGATTTAATTTATATATTATATATAGGAAATACCCTTTTTACGTGGTTTGAAAATAGTGATTAAGCTTTTTAGAAAGGAAAACATGATGACTATATTTTTGATATAATAATCATTTTCTTTTATAGGTTTTAAAGTAACTAGCAACCTAACATAAATCATCCCAGAACAAGTTGAATAAACTCCAAAACAGGAAATCTAGCAGTATAAGCAAAGTACAAAGCATCTAAAAAGAGAAACCACCGGTGGGCGCCAACAACTGACACGAACCCACTGGTGAGTAGGTATATCTGTACTACAAGTCTAAAGAAACTACCTCCCAGGAGTGAGGAAAATAAACTCAGCAGCAGCTACAATACTAGCAAACTCCAGAAGAACCCTAGCCGCTCAGTCGGCTATAAACCTGAACCTGAGGCATTCAAAGAAGAGAACGCCTCAGCAAAGCAATATATAAATATGGAAATGAAACAATAGCATAAGAAAGAAGTGAAACAGGTAAGAGCTAAGTACACGAGTGCAGGAAAAATACTCGCCATGAGTGAGTAAAAAGGGGGGGCGGTGCACCAAATGCACGGGTGAGGTCAAGCCTCTCACATATCTGCAGGAAGGATTAGCAAAGTAATAAATCCAGGTATAAAGCTAGAGAAGAAAGAGTCATCTAGTACTGGAGATGGACAAAAGGTCAGAAAAAAGGGCCTAGACTGGTGGCAACGGTCCAACCACGTCTCACAGGCCTAAACATCTCAAGGTGCTATGGTGGTGGCATCGATCCAACTCAACCAAACAGCTCACATTGTCTTAATAAGACAAGAAGTAAAACAAGGGTGGCGGCATCGGTCCGACCCACCTCAAATTCACATCCTACTCCAGCACTACGTGACTCGGGAAAGCCCTCACTAGTGGTTCCATGAACCACCAAGAAGTCACACTGAACCCTAAGCACTCTAGAGCGACCCACCTAAGAGCCTTATATTCATACCAACGTACTAAACATCGACTTCGCCCAAGCAAGAGGGTTGACACAATTAAATTGAAGGTGACACGAATCCTAGTTTAAGTAAGTATTTTGATACTAAACGCGTTCCGATAATGTGATATTAAATACGGCAAAGTAGCTTGACCTCCAACTAAAACCTTAAGGTTAACCTACTACCACCGTACACATTTAGCTTACTACATCTCATAAACACTATACTTGGGTGGTTCGATACCTACATTAGCAAGGGGCTTAACACTAATGCGAACAAGTGAATTGACACCAAAAAGAAAAATGACAAGAGGGTTGGGTGGCCTCGATACCAATCCGATTTTCTTTGGGGCAACCAAGGGGCAACTACGATAAAGTCCTTGCCATTAATGATAATGAAATCACCGCAAAATTTCCTAGTGCGGAAATCATACCAAAATTCCAAATGCTGAAATAATATCAAGAATTTCCTAGTGCTGAAATCATACCAAAATTCCAAATGCTGAAATAATATCAAGAATTTCTCATGAATTAGGTAACAAAACTAGCATGAAGAAAATTTACTTTGGCAAGAGAGTACTTGCCTTGGTCTTAGGAGAGGATTCGGCCAGCAGCGGTTCTAGGAAAACCTGGACAAACAAAAAAATTTCGGGCTAGGAGGAACCGGCCAGCACCCAATCGGCCCGCAAACTCAACCACAAGGAGAACCTGGACAGAAATTAGGGTAGGAATCTCCATTACTGCTTGGAAAAACTGAAGATGCTGCGATCCGACCGGGAAGAACATGGAGGAAATCGCGAAAATAATACCTTGGAATGGAGATCTCGACTGGAGGAGTCCGGATCCGGCCTCGAACTGGAGATCCGGGCTGATTTGGGCCGGCGAACGGGTGATCGGGGGCTGCGGGGACTTCCGCCATTTTACCTTCTTCCGCTCGGGTTCCATGCAGCCGACGGGTTTGGCGGGGGGATTTCTAACATAATCAGATAGTATATATATAAATATATATATATATATATATACTTATTTAATCCTAAACTTATATCTATTTATATATATAAACACACTTAACTCTCATTTATATACACATCTATACATACACCCTATCACACACACATATATATATATATATTTATACATACACACTAACACACCTATATATATATTTATACATACACACTAACACACCTATATATATATTTATACATACACACTAACACACCTATATATATATTTATACATACACACTAACACATGATCGCAGGCACGCACACGCCAATTATTAGAACCTCGCATGACTACAACACGCGCTATGCCCCAAATGCGCAAACATAAAAGATATGCTTGCACAACTGACGACTCGCTAACTAGCGACCGTCGAAAAGGCGCGAAAACTAACGCCCTCGGATTCCGAACAAATCCGCACCGTAGCTAAACACTCGGGCTACGAAAACATCGGCGAAGTCAGATACAACCTCCGACGACCACACACTTGGGCAAACCTCGCCCGAAGCCAAAGTACAGGGATTCCCTAAGAGGCTCAGCCGGGCCTCCAAAACAGATGCCGGCTAGCTGGGGAAACCACACAACAGGCTATAACCTCTAAGAACACCTAACGAGGTACTCTAACAACGGCACGAGCCGGGAATGCGCCAACGTAACGCCAAACGAGGACTTAAATAATTGCCGAAAAAATTCGGGGGCGTTACAGTCACTCCCCCTAAAAGAAAGTTTCGTCCCGAAACTTTACGTACACTACTACTACTAAAGAGGAAAATAACAATATAAAAGTTACTAGAAATAAAACATACCCAACAAATCAGGAGAACAGGCGAGGGTAAGCCTCCCTCATAGCCGACTCTAGCTCCCAAGTCGCACTTTCCAAATCTTGATTCTTCCAAAGAACCTTCACCATCGGGATAGACTTCGACCGCAGCACCCGGTCCTGAGTATCCAAGATGCGGACCGGCACCTCAACATATGAGAGGTTGGGCTCCAACTGGGGCACGTCATCCAAGACTTGCCCTCTGCTCCGCACACACTTTCGCAGCTGGCTCACGTGAAAGACATTATGCACGCCTGGGAAGTTGGCGGGTAGATCCAACCTATATGCTGCCACACCAATACGCTCCAAAATTCTGAATGGGCCCACATACCTCGGATCCAGCTTACGGTTCTTGCCGAATCTCTTCACTCCAACCATCGGAGACACCTTCAAGAAAACCAAATCCTCTACCGAAAATTCCAAATCAGACCTACGCCGGTTGGCGTTTTTCTCATATCTCTCCTGAGCTAACCGAAGCTTTTCCCGAATGAGCTTCACAGCAACCTCCATTTCCTCGAGAGCATCCGGACCCAACAAAGGCCTCTCACCGGCCTCAGTCCAAAACAACGGAGTTCTGCAGCGCCTCCCATACAATGCCTCGAAGGGAGCCATTTGCAAGCTCTCTTGGAAACTGTTATTGTAGGAAAACTCCATGAGCCGCAAACGCTCATCCCATTCTCCACCGTGATCTAGAATGTAGCACCTGATCATATCCTCCACAATGCGGTTCACACGCTCGGTCTGCCCATTTGTCTGAGGGTGGTAAGCGGTAGAATATCTCAAGTCTGTTCCCAAACCCTCCTGCAAACTCTTCCCGAAACGGGAAGTAAATCTGGAGTCTCGGTCTGAAATGATGCTCACGGGAACTCCATGCAATCGGATGACCTCGCTCAAATACAGCTCTGCTATCTTCTTCATCGGGTAATCGATCTTATAAGGCACGAAGTGCGCACACTTCGTCAATCGGTCCACGATCACCCAAACTGAGTCAAATCCCCTTGGAGATCTTGGTAAGCCCGTAATGAAATCCATGGAGATACTCTCCCACTTCCAAGTCGGGATTTCCAAAGGAGTCAGCTTTCCACCAGGCCTCCAATGATCGGCCTTCACCCGCTTACAAGTGAAACATTCAGAAACATACCGAGCTATATCCCCTTTCATACCTTGCCACCAGGCGATCTGCTTCAAATCATGATACATCTTCGTGGATCCTGGGTGGTAAGCAACACTGGATCCATGAGCCTCTTTGCATACCATGCTCCTGATGTCCCCAACCGCGGGGATGCAAAACCTGTCGCGGTACTTCAAGGTACCCGAATCGTCGATGGAGAAATCCGGCAACTCCCCTCTCTCGGCCCTGAGGTACAGGTGTAACAAATCTGGATCATCCTTCTGGTGCAACCTGGTGAGCGAAATCCAAGATGGCTCTTCCACTGCCAAGTTGCTTTGCAAATCACAGCCTTCCACAGAGATGTCCATCAACAAGAACTCCTCCACTAAACGGTCCGCCGTGAGGTTGAAGATCTTCCCTGTATTGCGGCTCAGGGCGTCGGCCACCACATTGGCCTTGCCTGGATGGTACTGGATCTCCACGTCATAATCGGCCATGAACTCTAGCCACCGTCGCTGGCGCAGATTCAGCTCCTTCTGAGTAAACACGTACTTCAGGCTCTTATGATCTGTGAAAATCTTGCACTGGGCCCCATAGAGTAGGTGCCTCCACAGCTTCAACGCAAAAATCACCGCCGCAAACTCGAGGTCATGCGTAGGGTAATTCCGCTCGTGAGTCTTCAACTGCCGCGACCCATACGCGATCACCTTCCCCTCTTGCATCAACACGCCTCCGAGCCCAACATGCGAGGCATCCACATAAACATCATAGTCCTTGCCCTCAGTAGGCAATGTCAAAACAGGAGCAGTGCATAATCTCCTCTTTAGCTCCAGAAAGGCCTTCTCGCACTGCTCGCTCCAGACGAACGCTGCATGCTTCTGCGTCAGCTTAGTTAAGGGCGCTGCCAAGGTAGAAAAGCCCTCAACAAACCTTTTATAATAGCCGGCCAACCCCAAGAAGCTCCTGATCTCCTTGGGTGTGCTTTGCCTATGCCAATCCATCACCGCAGAAATCTTCACCGGGTCCACTGAAATGCCATCCTTGTTCACCACATGACCCAGGAAGGACACCTGAGGCAACCAGAACTCACATTTGCTCAACTTGGCGTACAACTGATGATCTCTCAAGGCTGATAACACCAACCGCAAGTGCTGATCATGCTCCGCAGCATCCCTTGAGTAAATCAGAACGTCGTCTATGAATACGACCACAAACTTGTCCAGAAAATCCTTGAACACCCGGTTCATCATGTCCATGAATGCTGATGGGGCGTTGGTCAACCCAAAAGACATAACTAGGAATTCGAAATGTCCATGCCTCGATCGAAAAGCCGTCCGTGGAATGTCCGACTCCCGGATTCTGAGCTGATGATATCCTGATCGAAGGTCAATCTTGGAGAACACATAGCTACCACGCAATTGATCGAATAAGTCGTTGATTCTGGGCAGGGGGTACCTGTTCTTGATGGTGACTTTGTTCAACTCCCTATAGTCGATGCAAAGGCGCATCGAACCATCTTTCTTCTTCACAAAAAGAACGGGTGCACCCCAGGGCGACGAGCTCTGCCTTATGAAACCCTTCTCCAATAATTCATCAAGCTGGGTACGCAGCTCTTCCAGCTCTCGCGGTGCCATCCGGTACGGCGCCTTAGCAATAGGACGCGTACCCGGCTCCAAATCAATCACGAACTCAACATATCTGGCAGGGGGAAGACCGGGAAGGTCGCTAGGAAACACATCCGAAAACTCACGGACAACAGGAATCTCATCCAACAACGGCACACTGCTAACAGTCCCCAACACCGAGACTAAGCAAGCAAAACAATCAGGACTGAATAACCTCTGAGCACATACCGCAGAAATCGCCGGAGAGGCCTGGCGCGGATTGCCATAAATACTCTCAGGCTGACCATTGTCCTTCTTGAAATCCAAGCGCTTACCCCTGCACTGGATCACTGCATCGTATCTGGACAACCAATCCATACCCAGGATGACGTCGAAATCTTCCAAGGCTATAACCTTCAGATCCGCCTTGGCTTGGAAATCCCCCAACATAATAGGACAATCCAGAATGCCCTGATCTGATATCACAGAATCACCCGAGGGGAATTTGACGCAAAAGGCATCACCGACACGATCAAGAACCAGCTGGCATCGCTCTACAAAGGCCCTAGCCACAAAGGAGTGGGTAGCACCTGAGTCAAAGAGAACGCGCTCCCAGCGGTTCTTTACCTTAAAACTCCCTATATAAATATCAACGGGGAATTGCACAGTCAATACAGAAAACAAAAGCCAAACTAAACTGCAATGAAAGTAAAAGACTAGCAAGAAGGTTTACCTGAAATGACTTGCGTCGAAGTTTGAGCCTCCGCTGAAGATATCACGTTCAGCTTCCCTTTGCCTCTATCCATAGACTGAGGCAGTGGCAACGCCTGAAGAGGAACTGGTCGGTGCACAGACTGGAGCTGCGGGCATCGGGCCTTGGTATGACCTTTCTGTCCGCACTGATAGCAGACCTTGTCCTTCAACCAGCAATGGGCAACATCATGACCCTCTTTCTTGCACAAAGTACACACCGCATTCTGCCTGGGAGCATCCTGTATAGCATGCATATGCACCTTCTGCGCCGCCGCCCTCTTGAAACATCTCTCAGCAGGATGGCCCGGCCGGCCGCAAAAACTACAAACCTCCTTGCTCCTCTTCCCCGAAGGAGCACCTGGCACTTGGGGACTCTTCGCTTCAGCAGCTTTCCTCTTCTCATTCCTCACCTGCTATCCTCTATGCTTCGCGTTTTCGATGGCCTCTACCTTCAAAGCGGCCTCCACTGCCCCAGCATAACTCACTGCTCCATGAGCCACCGCTAGCTGCTGTACATCGCTCCGCAGGCCACCGAGGAAACGCTTTGCTCTATCCTCCTCTGAGCTCACCAAACTAGGGGCAAAGCGACTGAGTTTGCTGAACTCAATCTCATACTCGCTGACTGAGAGCTGCCTCTGCTTCAGATGTAAGAAATCATTCATCAGCCTGTCTCGCTCCACTGACGGTAGAAATTTTCGCATCAAGATCTCCTTGAAGGAAGCCCAAGTGCTTCCTCCTACCATTCCGTCCTTCTCCCTCATCCACCAACTCTTCGCTAACCCCTTCAGCTGATAGGTGGCCAGCATCACCTTCTGATCATCAGACACTCCAGAGTAGTGAAACATTTCTTCTATGGTAATCAGCCAATCATCCAATATCATGAAGTCCGCCTTACCATCGTAGGTAGGGGGTCGCAGTCGCTGGAACTGAGTGATGAAAGCCATCTCCGGGGGTACCACCACTGGAGGCACCAAAGGGGCTGGAGGTGCAGGAGGTGCGGGAACAGCTAAACCCGCAGTAGGGTCCTGCGCTCTAGGGGCTAGCCCTGCCACCACAGACAACAGGGACTGGATCTGAGACTGAACATCCACCATCTGCCTCGATAGAGCCTCATTGCTCTGCCTCAGACTTTCCATAACTGTACCGCTTTGAGTACCAGAAGACCCGCCCTCAGATTGGGGAGTCGACCTCGCCACTCTACGCTTAGGCGCCATCCTAAAAAGATCAACAAACAAACATCAGAACCTAGTTCAACTACTAGGACAAAACAACACGTACAAACAAACCTACAAAAGTACTTGCTTTCACTGCCAACTTGCTCTGGGGTTTTTTTTATATATGTATATATATATTTATACAGGGGAAATAATGTCATGCTTAACCTAAGATGGTTCACCACCATCACACTAACTCTTGTGCCTAAGTCGAGCATGCATGAATTTATAATCTCTTTTTGACTCAAAACCATGTGTGTACATATGTCATCCTGCAAGTCTTTAGCTTGGCACGTTGTTCTTATGCAATGTTATGCTATGCATGATTGTGCTATGCATTCTAAAAAGGCCCTAATGCATGTTATGAGTGGCGTACGCATGAAAATGTTATGCATCCCATACTACATAACATTTTCATGCAACGAAAAAGAAAACGTGCTAGTCGCATTCATGTGGTGAGGTTATGCATCCCATACTACATAACCCTCACATGTTGCCTCCTATGGTGGATCCATATACGAACACATATTATGCATCCCATACTACATAATATGCCCCGTATACTTCATGTTATGCTATGAGTGTAGTGTTCGTGCTTCAGCCAAGACGTGCTGATGACATATCGGTGTGTGTATGACATGATGCTATACTTCTAATACCTACAAGGAAAGGTTGCCCGAAAAATTGTCAAGCAACCTGGCTCTGATACCAACTGTCACAACCCACATTTTCTCCGAAATTTAACAAGTATCAAAGTAGAAGAAAACGCGCGTTGTGATGCCACGTCGGACAGGGGATAACTGTCGACGCTCAGGCAACCACTAACTGCTAAGACTAAGAAAGTTCAAAACTTTAATGATGAGAAAACCAATTATATTATTGAGGTCGTATCCCTCGGCTTCGTGGAGCAACTAGTCCACCCTTCAAAATTATACTTATACGTAGCGGAAAATACTTTATTCATTTTTTTAACATCCTAAGAGAGTGCTTAAGCGTCCCCAGGGGACGCCTAAGGCTATGCAAAACCCTAGATTTAATTTATATATTATATATAGGAAATACCCTTTTTACGTGATTTGAAAATAGTGATTAAGCTTTTTAGAAAGGAAAACATGATGACTATATTTTTGATATAATAATCATTTTCTTTTATAGGTTTTAAAGTAACTAGCAACCTAACATAAATCATCCCAGAACAAGTTGAATAAACTCCAAAACAGGAAATCTAGCAGTATAAGCAAAGTACAAAGCATCTAAAAAGAGAAACCACCAGTGGGCGCCAACAACTGACACGAACCCACTGGTGAGTAGGTATATCTGTACTACAAGTCTAAAGAAACTACCTCCCAGGAGTGAGGAAAAGAAACTCAGCAGCAGCTACAACACTAGCAAACTCCAGAAGAACCCTAGCCGCTCAGTCGGCTATAAACCTGAACCTGAGGCATTCAAAGAAGAGAACGCCTCAGCAAAGCAATATATAAATATGGAAATGAAACAATAGCATAAGAAAGAAGTGAAACATGTAAGAGCTAAGTACACGAGTGCAGGAAAAATACTCGCCATGAGTGAGTAAAAAGGGGGGGTGCACCAAGTGCACGGGTGAGGTCAAGCCTCTCACATATCTGCAGGAAGGATTAGCAAAGTAATAAATCCAGGTATAAAGCTAGAGCAGAAAGAGTCACCTAGTACTGGAGATGGACAAAAGGTCAGAAAAAAGGGCCTAGACTGGTGGCAACGGTCCAACCACGTCTCACAGGCCTAAACATCTCAAGGTGATGTGGTGGTGGCATCGGTCCAACTCAACCAAACAGCTCACATTGTCTTAATAAGACAAGAAGTAAAACAAGGGTGGCGGCATCGGTCTGACCCACCTCAAAATCACATCCTACTCCAGCACTACGTGACTCGAGAAAGCCCTCACTAGTGGTTCCATGAACCACCAAGAAGTCACACTGAACCCTAAGCACTCTAGAGCGACCCACCTAAGAGCCTTATATTCATACCAACGGACTAAACATCGACTTCGCCCAAGCAAGAGGGTTGACACAATTAAATTGAAGGTGACACGAATCCGAGTTTAAGTAAGTATTTTGATACTAAACGCGTTCCGATAATGTGATATTAAATACGGCAAAGTAGCTTGACCTCCAACTAAAACCTTAAGGATAACCTACTACCACCGTACACATTTAGCTTACTACATCTCATAAACACTATACTTGGGTGGTTTGATACCTACATTAGCAAGGGGCTTAACACTAATGCGAACAAGTGAATTGACACCAAAAAGAAAAATGACAAGAGGGTTGGGTGGCCTCGATACCAATCCGATTTTCTTTGGGGCAACCAAGGGGCAACTACGATAAAGTCCTTGCCATTAATGATAATGAAATCACCGCAAAATTTCCTAGTGCCGAAATCATACCAAAATTCCAAATGCTGAAATAATATCAAGAATTTCCTAGTGCTGAAATCATACCAAAATTCCAAATGCTGAAATAATATCAAGAATTTCTCATGAATTAGGTAACAAAACTAGCATGAAGAAAATTTACTTTGGCAAGAGAGTACTTGCCTTGCTCTTAGGAGAGGATTCAGCCAGCAGCGGATCTAGGAAAACCTGGACAAACAAAAAAATTTCGGGCTAGGAGGAACCGGCCAGCACCCAATCGGCCCGCAAACTCAACCACAAGGAGAACCTGGACAGAAATTAGGGTAGGAATCTCCATTACTGCTTGGAAAAACTGAAGATGCTGCGATCCGACCGGGAAGAACATGGAGGAAATCGCGAAAATAATACCTTGGAATGGAGATCTCGACAGGAGGAGTCCGGATCCGGCCTCGAACTGGAGATCCGGGCTGATTTGGGCCGGCGAACGGGTGATCGGGGGCTGCGGGGACTTCCGCCGTTTTTCCTTCTTCCGCTCGGGTTCCAGGCAGCCGACGGGTTTGGTGGGGGGGGGGGATTTCTAACCTAATCAGATAGTATATATATAAATATATATATACTTATTTAATCCTAAACTTATATCTATATATATATATAAACACACTTAACTCTCATTTATATACACATCTATACATACACCCTATCACACACACACATATATATATATATACATACACACTAACACACCTATATATATATTTATACATACACACTAACACACCTATATATATATTTATACATACACACTAACACACCTATATATATATTTATACATACACACTAACACATGATCGCAGGCACGCACACGCCAATTATTAGAACCTAGCATGACTACAACACGCGCTATGCCCCAAATGCGTAAACATGAAAGATATGCTTGCACAACTGACGACTCGCTAACTAGCGACCGTCGAAAAGGCGCGAAAACTAACGCCCTCGGATTCCGAACAAATCCGCACCGTAGCTAAACACTCGGGCTACGAAAACATCGGCGAAGTCGGATACAACCTCCGACGACCACACACTTGGGCAAACCTCGCCCGAAGCCAAAGTACAGGGATTCCCTAAGAGGCTCAGCCGGGCCTCCAAAACAGATGCCGGCTAGCTGGGGAAACCACACAATAGGCTATAACCTCTAAGAACACCTAACGAGGTACTCTAACAACGGCACGAGCCGGGAATGCGCCAACGTAACGCCAAACGAGGACTTAAATAATTGCCGAAAAAATTCGGGGGCGTTACAAAAAGGGGTGAGTAGCAGATATAAAATAATGATTTAGACTGCAAGTACCTGGATGAGGCTTGCAGGTGTTTGCTAATCTCTCCAAGGAGAGGAGTTAGAAGCAAATAAGACATGAAAATAACTTGCAAGTACCTGTGAAGAGAAGGCTGTGAAGAGAAGGCTTGCAAGTGTTAACTGTTGACTGCTGACGAGACAAGGCCGATATGACCAATTAGCAAGGAGAATGCCTGATGAATACTATTATGAAGCCCAAATCAATAAACTGAGTGTTAATTATTGACAGATATGACTGGATTGCAATAGCTTGGCTGATAGCGCTTGAGCAAGCAATGTATAGAAGATGAGAGCAATAAAGCTTATATAGGTAGAGTGCGAGTCATCATCCGATAGAGCTTTGAACAAGCAATTCATATAGGATGAGCATGAGCAAAGTGATTGCTGGAAATCCTTTTGGTAGGTCGGATTAACCTGTTCACCTGTGAAAGAAGGCAATAAACGAAAAGGGAGGTCTATACTCGGAATGACTAAAGAAGGTTGAATGCTGCCACAGGTGTTCCCCGTGGGGCTTATGCATCACTTGCCTGAAAAATCATCCCGAGTATAGTCCTACTCAAAGCGGGCTGGCCGCGCATCCTCAAGGAGGGCACAAAAGAGAAAAGCAAGGGAAGGTCCTGAGAAGGATTGCTAGAAGCAAGGAAGATCCTGAGAAGGATCGCTAGAAGCACTGCTCTCTTGCCTTGGGCACAAGCACCACTGATCAATGAGATAGGTTGCGCGAAGAGGCCTATATTGTCTGTGTATTGATCAGTGGAGTTGTGAGAACCCGAGAGGCATGGATCGAGGGTACGGGAGAGTGCTCGGCCACCACAGTTGAAGGATGATCAAAGAGACAAGGCTACGCTTGATCGCCATTGCTTGTCCAGCAAAGATCATCCTAACCGTAATGTATCCTATACGACGCACAGTAGTGATAATACATGGGGCTCCCCTAGCACACACTCTGTGTCAGATGCTGGCTAGGATCCTAAGTCTGAAGCCCATAATCTTAGAGTGAACTGCTCCCACTATACATATGGGTATACTCCCTCCATATATGGTCGAAGCGGTAGTGCGAGAACAAACTACGGAGGGAACGTTTCAGACTCGGCGATATCTCATTGGCGTACTGATCCCAAAGAGAGAGAGAAGAAGAGGAAGGGGCAACACAAAAAGGTAACTGTGTCAGTATGAGATCCCTGAATAAAAGCTTTGTAGAAAAGCAAGAAAAGAACACTGAGAAGTGTTTGGTAGTGAAAATGTTTGAAGAGAGAGAGAGAGAGAGAGAGCAAGGGTTGAGATAACCCCTGAAGGTTGTAAGGCGCTCTGGAGGACTGTAAAGTTCATCGCTTTGGGGGACTGTGAAGTCCTTGCTAGTTTAGAATAGCCTTCCCAGCACACCCTCATCATTGGCATCAAAGCATTCGACTTCTTGGTTAACAACAAGGAGAGGAGGCTCATCGACGTGGTTCAATCCTCTTGAGGAGCAAGGAGCGTCTGAAATTTCTTTGCCCTTTGAAGTTGATGGATCAGGGCGATCTTCTTTAGGAAGCAGGTCATGCATCTTTCCCTGCCGGAGCATCCTTTGCACAAGCTGGCAGAATGCTCGGCAGTCTTCTGTTCGATGGCCTGACTCTTTGTGGAATTCACAATAAGGCTCTGAGTTTCTAGACCTCTGATCGGTCGGCCGATAGGGATTCTTGTAGTTGGCCCTGCCTTTCATGATTTGGCTTACTTCTTGCATGATTTCGTCGAGATCCGACTCATGCAAGTCATCGTCTTGTTGCTGATGAATTGCTGCTGCTTGAGAAGGAGCTAGTGGTATAATGGATCTTGAGCATCGCGGCTCAGGAAGGAGTATCGCTGGTGATGAAGCCTTCTCTCCTTCCTTGAGTGAGTTGGGAAATGATTGTAAGGAGACCTCGGAGGCTGCTTGCGAAACAGATCTTTCTCTGATACGAGCTTGGAGACGAAGCCTGGATTGCTCTTCTTGCCTCTGATGTACGAGTTGGCTAGAGTAATCAACTCTTTGTATGTCCTTGGAGCACGGACATTGGCTTCAAATTTGAGAGGCCCTTCACGAAGACCGTGGATAAGAGCCACTCGATACATTTCTTGATCAACGATTTCGATGTCCAGAATCTCTCTCTGGAATCGATCAACGAATTGAGACCAAGTTTCATAACTGCGCTGTCTAATCTCAAAGAGGGCTTCAGGACCACCCTTTCTCTTGGTGGAGGTAGAGAATCTGAGAAGGAACTCTCTACGAAGATCAAGTAAGGAAGTGATGGAGTGAGTACGGAGGCCATAGAACCAGTCCCTCACTTTCCCATCAAAGGTTGTCACAAAGAGCTTGTACTTTGTTGCATCTGACAGAGTCTTGAGAGCAATGGCGAATTCAAAATCTTGAAGATGCTTGACCGGATCAGTCTCTCCAGTATAGATTGGCAGTCGAGGCTCTCTGAAGTTTGATGGAGTAGGTTCAAGGCGAACGCTCTCAGTAAAGGGTGATGGCCCTTCCTGCTCTCCCACAACATAGGGATTAAAGGAAGCATAGGCTGCAGCTGCAAAAGAAGCAGGGGGGTAGAAAGGAAAAGTTGCTGCGGGAGGAGTAGAGGCAGGAGCTGGGGGGCAGGGATGACTTCCTTGAAAGTTAAGAAATCTTGTAGGAATTCCCCGGGCTGCTTGCCGGAAGAAGTTTTGGCGAGCGGCGAACTCTTCATCTTGAGTTCGCAAAGGAGCAGCAGGACCTTACGGGAAGGTTGGGGTGTAAGGTGGATAGAACGCCGGGCAAGCTTGAGAATAAGCTTTCTTGTGCTCCGATGTTGGTGTTAGATTGATTGGAGCAGCTGGGGCAGCCAGAGCTGCTGTTTGATGAGAGTCTAACCGCTGCGTGATTGCGACAAGGACTTTGTTGATTGCTTGGAACTGTTGAGCATTCTCACGGCGCGACTGCTCAAAGGCTTCCCAGAGAGGATCTTCACTGGGACTTGGTGCAAAGTTCTCGGCTGATTGATCTGACATGGCTAACTGTCGCTGTTCACCATCTGACCAGATCTGAAGGCCGCGTGTTAACTGTTGATGCGCGGAAACGTTGCGGGGCACCAGCCATCTAACACGGAGGGGGTGTTCGGTCTCACAAGCTAGGAGAGGATGAGAGGAGGGAAGGAAGGAAGCCTCTGAGTGCTCGAGAGTGGACCAAACGGCTTGTCAAAGAGGGTTGCGGGGATAGAGGAGAGGAGAAGCTTGATCAATAGAGCGGGTTGATCAAGAGAGGAGAAGGAGGTTGATTAGGAGCTGTCGAGCAGACGGCTAATGTGACGGCTGTGCTTACAGGTTGGTTGACGAGAAGAGCTGAGCTGAGCAGAGAAGAAGCTTGCTGAGCAGAGAGCAAGGAGAAGGGGCCGCTAGCAGCGACAACAACACACTTTGCCCGCCGCGGCCTAAATGCCACTCTTGCGACAGGCTTTCCTTTGATTAATAGCTGAGAGTTACAAGCTTACAAGTACACCTTTACAACAAAATCAATAAAGGGGTACAAAGAGAAGCTGGCAGCTAAGGGTGAAGAAATTGCCAGAAAGCAGAGAAGAGATGCTGCCAGAGACTAAGTAAAAGAGTCTGCCAACTGCTGGAGGACTGGAAAACTGAGTCTGCAGAGTTTGCTGCAAGGCTGATGACGGACTGCGCGGACTGGAAAATGGAGTCCGCAGGAGCTGTTGGCAAGACTCGTTTCCACCTTCGGGCCTGCAGAATGAGAGGCACCTGGGTCTATTTATAGGCCCAGGGAAGTTCTTCAAAGAGCGGGGCCCAGTGACGTCAGCATGACGACCTGCGTGGACTCCGCGAACTGGAAATTTGCGTCCGCCATTGTTGAGCGAAGAAAGCTGCAGGAGGCCCTGGAGAGAACTGGAGGCCGCCGCCAAGCGGGCGGCCCGGGCGGACTCCGGGAGGAGTCCGCCCGGCAGGCCAGAGGCCGCCCCCTAGCGGGCGGCCTGGGCGGACTCCGGGTGGAGTCCGCCCGGCTGGCCGGAGGTCGCCCCCTAGCGCGCGGCCTGGGCGGACTTCGGGAGGAGTCCGCCCGGCGGATGCCGGGGCCTCCCCCTTGCGGGCGGCCTTGGCGGACTCCGGTAGGAGTCCGCCCGGCGGATGCCGGGGCCGCCCCCTTGCGGGCGGCCCGGGCGGACTCTGGGAGGAGTCCGCCCTGCGGATGCCGGGGCCGCCCCCTTGCGGGCGGCCTGGGCGGCCTCCGGGAGGATTCTGCCCGGCGGATGCCGGGGCCGCCCCCTTGCGGGCAGCCTGGGCGGACTCCGGGAGGAGTCCGCCCGGCGGATGCCGGGGCCTCCCCCTTGCGGGCGGCCTGAGGCGGACTCCGGGAGGAGTCCGCCCGGCGGATGCCGGGGCCGCCCCCTTGAGGGCGGGCTGGGCAGACTCCGGGAGGAGTCCGCCAGGCGGATGCCGGGGCTGCCCCGTTTCGGGCGGGCCGGGCGGACTCCGGGAGGAGGCTGCCCGGCGGATGCCGGGGCCGCCCCCTAGCGGGTGGCTTGGGCGGACTCCGGGAGGAGTCCGCCAGGCAGATGCCGCGGCCTCCCCCTAGCGAGCGGCCTGGGCGGACTTCGGGAGGAGTCCGCCCGGCTGGCGGGCAGAGGCCGCCCCGGGTGGGAGGCCTCGGCGGATGGTGGCAGGAGGCCGCCGCCCCTCGGGCAGCAGGGAGGCCGCCCTGGTGGGCGGCCTCGGCGGATGGCTGCAGGAGACCGCCACCCCTTGGGCTGACTAGGAGGTCGCTCCTGGTGGTGCTGTTGGCGGACTCCTGCAAGGAAAAGCACTGCACGATTAGCAAACCTAACCGCATGTCCCGCGAGGGTGAGCCATGGGAATAGCCCTCCGTCCCGCAGGGCACGCGGTGGCTAGGAGACCTAGGCGGACAGGGAAAACTGTCCGCCTACGCTGGGACTTGTCGCGATCGAAAGGGAAAATCTAAGGGTCGCGACTAGCCAGCTGGCCACCTTGGGAAGGATCGCCGATTTCTGGGTTAACAGGTCCCTGCTTTCCACAGCTATAATAGTGAATTGGGACTCCTTACCCAGAAGATGCTGCAATAGTAACTGACAAAGTAGTCGGCCCAAAAGTTTGGGGCTTCTTATACCACTTTTGATGTCCACACTTCAACAAACTTGGAGCCTTAAAATCTGACCTCTTTGCCGCCGAGTCCTTCTTACCTTGAACTCTCTTCAGATCCATCTCCAGAGATCGGGCTGTATTAACCAAGACTAGAAATCCCTGCATCATAAGACCTGAATGTAGCAACCTCAGCTTGTCACGCAGTCCTTCACAGAACCGGTTGGTCTTGCGCTCCTCATCAGCAAAAGTGAAGCCAACATAATATCCCAATCTCGTGAACTCATGAAGGTAGTCATCCATGTTACTGTCACCTTGAGTCAGTCTCTAGAACTGATTCTTCATTGCTATTATCTGCGCTTTTGGGACAAACCGTGCCAGAAATAGTCTCGAGAATTCCTCCATCGATACATCTGCGAGTTATCTCCCAGCCAAAAGGTTCAGCTCTAACTCATCCCACCACAGCCTCGTCTCACCGTCTAGGAGGAAAGAAGCTATTATAGCCTTCTGCCACTTCTCAGTCTCTGTAGCTGACATGGATCTCTTTACCCTGGAGAGCCAGTCCTCAACTTGAGTTGGGGTTAAAGTCCCCAAGAACACTGGAGGATTAAAGCTCTTCATGTGCTTTAACTACTTCTCCGTAGCTCTTCTTTGTACCATAGGCTCTGCCACTACTTGATCTGCCACTAAGGGCTCTGCTATGCCAAGCGGCTCTTGACCTAACCCAAGAGCAGGAGGCTGCACTTGCCTCCCAGCTTGGGCATTGATCATAGCGAACACTGCTTCCGTTACCATTCGTATCGCTTCTGCAGAAGGAGGGGTTGCAGGCGTGCCATTAGGCGCACTACTCTCCGCAAAGTGATGTTGTTGGCACTACCCCACACCGCTCCTAGTCACATATAGTTGTAAAAACACACGATTAGGTGACAAATAAATTCTCAAAACACAATCATTGGAACACTCAGGTTCCTCAAACATGTGTGTTTTCATTACTAAGTTGACATTCATGTGTTCTTTTATGTTATAACGGCAACACACATACCAGTGCTCACCACCCCTTAAAAGAATTCATCCACGAATTCGAATAAGGAAGACCGACACTAGAGTCTGATACCAACTTGTAACACCTCCATCCATCACATAGCATATAATAGAAGGTCCGGTCGGGGGCCTACACCATATACTACAGAAAGACAAAGGAGTTATTAAATTGAAACCATCATCCAATATTTCGCATCCTAACACAGAGTGCATTCTACCGGAAGTAATTTAAAGGTTGAAAATAGAATCCAGTAACTGCATGAATATCCACTGCCACACTAGGAATGTAAAACAAATACACAAATAAGGTCTTGGCCTTAAGTCCTTACAAAGTTCAACTTTAATTAAAATGTGTTATATTCTTCGGCACGTAGGCCGACCACACAAGAACAATTAAATAACACAAGTATTTGCTTTGGCCTTCGAGGTATAGAACAACATTTTTAGGATCCCGCCCGCTAACGCTTGGATCAGCAGCACCTGCACGCAACATTCCACCACATGGTGGCAAACAAAAGCAACAGTCAACATTAACTGACCAAATTGTAATGACCCCACCCCTCACCCGAGGTGGCGATGCTATTTCCCTGCAGGCATTATTAAAACCACAACATGGCAATAGGAACGTGCAACTTAAGCACCATTCGCCATAGACTTTGGCATAAATGTCCAACGACCTGTGCTCTTAGGGCACATTTTTGGTGCACAGGACCTCAAGGGTCGCACCACCATTCTCTAAGATGGCAAAGAACGCTTGAGCTTTCAGTCTCACAAGGGCCAAGGCCAGAGACAACGCCCTAGTGCAACGACAAGTCATGTGATTTACATATTGACCACTCCAAGTCGATCGACATAGGGGAGGGCAAAGTTCAGCCATATCTCATGCTTTAATCGTCTGACTCGCATGCCTGATGCGGGTCAGCATCCCCTTTCCATTTTCTTCATGATCCCTAACTATATGAGGATCCTAAGCTAGCACTCATGGCTAACAAAGATGAGCAATTTAAGCTCACCCACACAATATTGGCCCCGAGGTCTTTGAGAGAGACATGCCTCATAATAATAGCCCATAGGTCTCCACAAGACAGGCTTCTCAATAGTACAACACAGTGCCTACAGGGAGCTACCGCCGGCGGTAGTGCTACCATCACGCAGTAGGGGGACAAACTATCGATTCTTCCCCCAAAATGGGTGTTTTTCCTGGAATGCAAACCCAGTACTCGCAATGCAGTCATCTACACACCCCGCATCTCTGAAATCTACACGACAACCACAAAGTATTCTTCGGCATCTGGAGCATATAAAACATCACCAATCCAGACAAACCTGTCCGGATGGGCTTCACATATCATGCATATTCCGTACTTCATTTCTGGATCTAAATGCAATACTATGGGGATACACGGATCTACCCGTCGGGAGAACCATATCCACGTATTCGTGGAGTGTCTATCCGCAAATTCCAAAAGAAAGGACTTCATATGTCTAAGGAAGAAGATTGTTACCCTTGATGTACGCTTTTGCACCACGGTAGAAATCTAGACAGTTTAAGACGACCGCTTTGACTTTGCCTCTGCAAATCTGAACTAGCCTTGTGAATCCAGACTCTGAATCTCTAACTTCGGCGAGAACCCTCCTTCCCGGCGCTACTGCTCCTTCTCTAGAAAACCACGCCAAAACCCTTCTCCAAAAGAAAATGAAGAGAAACGGTCAAACCAGGGATATAAATAAAGCTACCGTCGCATGGTAACTAGCTACTGATGAGAGGTACCGCTTCGTTTTGTGTGTAACCGCCCATGCCCTGAACTCGCAGGCCGACACGTGGCCATGACATTTAAGATTCACTATTGCCACGCGATACAATTTTAACGCCGCGCGATAGCTGGCATCGGTTATGACACAACTCATACTATTATCATCGCGTGATAACTAGTACTGCCGTGCGGTAGGACCCTGAGAGCCTCGCCGATTAAATTGATCCAGCTATCGCCAGCAGTATCCCTATCATCGGGCGATAGATTCCCAAGAGCTCTGCCAGTTTAATTCCCCATTTACCACCACGCAGTAACACTACCGCCACGTGGTAGGTCCAGCATCGAGTTGACTCCACACTCTTAACACTCTCAACGCTATCACTAGAGCTACCGTTGCGCGGTAACTAGCTAGTGTCGGGTGATAACCTACGGAACACCATTTTCTGCCTTTAGAAAATTGGTGCGTTACACATCCTTCATTCTAGGAATTGATATCATTTGGGATCAATCTCACTATACATTAGCACTCTCTCAAAAGACCTACTTCATGTGTGTACTTGAGAGTTTAGCATGCTTGATTATAAGTCTGGTGACGTACTTGTGCTTAAGGGTGATAAGCTTAGCTCAGCGCAATACCTCAAGAATGATATAGAGAGAGTGCATGAAGGATATACCTTACACTAGTGTGGTAGGCAGGTTAATGTATGCCTAAGTCTATACCATAACAGACATTGCTTTCATAGTAAGACTTTTAGGCAGATATCAGTCGAACCCAGGACTTGATCATTGGGTGGCTGTCAAGAAAGTCTTAAGGTATTTGAAAGGAACTAAGGATGTTAATTTGGTCTACCATAGAGTTCAAAATCTTGAGTTAATGGGGTATACGAATTCTAATTTTGATGGGTGTGAAGATGATAGAAAGTCTACTTCAGGTTATATCTTTAAATTTGCTGGTAAGGCCATTTTGTGGAAGAGTGTCAAGCAAATGCTCAACACTTCATTCTTAATACATGCAGAGTTCGTCGCTCTTTTTGGAGCTTCTACTCATATTGTGTGCTTAAGAACTACATTACGTAGTTGAAGGTCATTGATTCTATAGATGGACTCATCTGAATGTACTATGATAACATTTCTGCAGTTATGTTCTCAATAAACAATAAAAGTATCACAGGGTCTAAACATATGAAAATTAAGCTTTTAGGGATAGATGACATGTTAGCTGATTTGCTTACTAAAGGACTTCGTCCTAATATGTTTCAAAAACATTTTATTAATATGGGACTTAAAGTGTCAATTGATACATTAGATTAGTGTGAGGTTATATGAAGCTCCAATTAAGTTATCTGTCATTCATTGCACTTTGTTTAATTAATTAAAAGGTAAAAAATATTCATTTATAAATATCATTACATTTCGATATTCGTATAATTTCTGTGACACGTCACACTTCATTCGAAGTCTCATGACTTATGGCAGTCAGATCATAAGGCCTAGGACACTTCATTTGAATTATGACATATGGTATGTCTTTTGACGCATGAATTTTGAAACCTTAAGATTAGACATACTTCTTCTTTTGACCACTTAAGAACTTCTCACCGCATGATTTAGTGCAATCATTTGAGAAGTTTGGTTGACCACTAAATTAGAACAACTTTCATATGCACATTTTCAGTATATTGTTCTATGTTTTAAATAACCAGACTTTGTCCATGTCAATTAGATCTGTAAGCTGTTGTGATCATGGAAGGTCCCCTGTTGCTCAATGATGTGGTTACCATCAAGATACAAAGTGAAGGATTTGGTTGGACCAGATTGAAGTTAGAGTAGACTCAATATCACATTTGCTAATTGGTACCCTTAAATTTAGTGAAGATTTATCTGAATGTCATAGATTTTGATGAATACAAGTCCAAGTGAGAGAATGTTGGAAATTTCTCATAAGATGGACTCGTTTCATCGAGACATTCCGGTGAATTCGTACGCGTATTTTGAGCCTATTTGGACTCCTACGAGCGTGTGTTAATTTAGTCGCATGAATGGTCGAAGCCTGTGATAGGTAGGCCCGACCGTCTTGTAATTTTAGTCACGAACACGGTCTCACCATTAGCATATAGATAGGAGTGTTTATTAGATCCAAATAAATTTCATTGGATTTAATTGATTGGTTTTTAATTTAGGGTTATGGGATTAATTGACCCCAATTTTGTTAACCCCCAATGGGCTTCCTATTAAGCCTTATGAAAATTAATCTTCATTCTTTATGGTGAACAAGGGGGAAATCCCGTAACCATTTCTCTCCCTTTTGTGAAAGCGTCGTGTAACTCCCCCGGTTTTTCTGCGTTTGTTTGATCTTTGGCTGGCGTTACGATGGCGTATTTCCGGCTTTTTGCCGTTGTAGAGCGTGGTCTTAGCTCTTAGGGTTCCCTGTGTAGCCTGTTTGTAGCCTGTTAGCAAGATTCCCTAGCTAGCCGTAGTCCGTTTGATGACTCGGTTGGACCTCTTCGGGAATGCTTGTGTTTTGGCTTCGGGTGGTGATACCCTGGGTTTTGTTTGTCGAATGCTAATTTCGACTTCGTAGTTGCGTTCGTAGCGTGGTTTTTTTTAGCTGCGACATAAAGTTCGTCTTTTTCCGAGAAGTTTCAGGTTTCGTGTTGTTTTGATGTTGAGAGTAAATTATTATTATTATGTTTTGCTGTTTATTATTATTACTGCTGATATATATATAGTCTTGGGTCAGATTAGTGCTGGGTTCCTTTTTGTTCTTTTCCTGTTTCTCTGTTTGGAGGAGGTCGTCGCCTGTGCGAGAGGAGGAGTACTGCCAGACTACCCTAGCCTTCGGACGCCGTTTTCCTGGAGTTTTAGCGGTCGGATTTCGGTTTCGAGGGTGGATCTGGACTGCCCCCGCCGGGATCTGCCTTATTTCTGCTCCTCAGCTTACTGCCCTGCGGCCAGATCCGCAAGCGGGGGAGGCCGCCGACCGAGTTCCTAGTATTGAGGCAAGTGATGTACCCTCATCCTTGCCATAGTTGATCTTTGTCTTCTTTTGATTTAATCTTTTCTCTTTTGTTTAGATCTGAGGTATAAGCTAGGGCTTGTTCCCGATCATGCCGTGGTTAGAGTAGAAAGGTCCAGTTTAATCTCAGTTTTCCTGAGGGATTGCGTCTATTAGGAGCAGTTTTGGTTCGGTCTAGGTCGAGTAGTTACCATTGCCGATGGAGGTTGTACTCGAGAGAGAGGGAGAATCCCCCGTTCTCGTGTTTGGTCGTTTTCTGGATCTGGCTCCTGTAGTCAGTGGGGGGGGGGGGGGTGTCGACACTGTTGTGTCGACACCGGCCAGTCTTGGTGTCGACACTTGGTGTCAACACCGGCCAGTCGTGGTGTCGACACTTGGTGTCGACACTAGCTGCGGCAGTGTCGACACCATGTGTCGACACCGGCTGCAGTGGTGTCGACACTTGGTGTCGACACCAGTAGAGGCAGTGTGGACACCATGTGTCGACACCGGCTGCAGTGGTGTCGACACTTGGTGTCGACACCAGCAGCGGCAGTTTCGACACCATGTGTCGACACCGGCTGCAGTGGTGTCGACACTTGGTGTCGACACCAGCAGCGGCAGTGTCGACACCATGTGTCGACACCGGCTGCAGTGGTGTCGACCCTTGGTGTCGACACCCGCCGCGGCAGTGTTGACACTCTGTGTCGACACTGGCCGCTGTGGTGTCGACACTTGGTGTCGACACTGGCCGCTGTGGTGTCGACACTTGGTGTCGACACCGGCCGTGGTTGTGTCGACACCTTGTGTCGACACTGGCTTGCCGTGGTGTCGACACATCATGTCGACACTGGTGCTGCGCTTGGTTTGGGGTCACGTAGACTCGGGGTTGGTTCGGGTTAGGCGTGCAAGGCCGCGTCGGTTGGACCCGACGTTTTGTCTTGGGTTCGTGTGTTTCTTAGGATTGTTAAAGTGACTTTTTCCCTGGGGGGGGGGGGGGGGGGCTTTGGGTGTTCGGCTAATTTCTGCATGCCGACTCTTGGGTCGTGGCAGGTGGTGGAGTTTTGGTCGCCTCTAGAGGGGTGGTTTTATGTGGAGAGCTGTGGCCACCGCCTTTTGCCCCGGTTTGAGTTGTTGTGTGTGGGACCCTAAAGCTGCCACTGTTTGACCCCTTAGCCCTTTTGGGTCTGATTCTGGTTATGCATTCAGACCCATGTTTGACCACTGCCACTTTCCCACGTGTTAGGACTGTTAGTTCCTTTCCTGTTTATGTTTCCTTTCTTTTGTCATATGAATATGTCTTGGTGCTGTTGCAGGCTCTCTCTTGGTAAGGCACATTGGTTTTATTGCTCGCACTTGGTGTGCTCTGTGGTGTTTTATGCAGTTCTCTTTTCCTTCTATCATTCACTTTTTCTTTTGCTTATAGCAGTTTGTTGCCGGGTTGGTAACCCTTATTCTTATTTGCTCAGTAGCCAATTGCTCTTTTTACTTTTGATTGTTTCCTTGCTGAGGTGTTCTTTTCTTGAATGCCTCAGGTCCAGGTTGTAGCCAGTTCAGCAGCTAGTTCTTTTGGAGGGGCTGTTGGTGGCCTCTAGGATTGCTGAGTTGGCTGATCCCCATTTTGGTTGTGAGGTAGTTCCTTACTCTTCTGTATAGACATACATACTCGCCGGTGGGTTCGTGTCAGGTTGTTGACGCCCACTGGTGGCTTCTTGTGATGCTGGATATGAAATTAAACTGCTGATTTTTCCTTTTTGTGGTTGGTTACTTGCTTCTGGGAAGGATTTATGCTAGGCTGCATGTTAGATATTTTAAAACCTAAAAGTATTATTATATGTACCACATGCATAACATGTTTCTAAATCAAAGACACTACTTTTCCTCAACGTAAAACACTATTTTTCATACCTTTTATATTCACCTTAGAGTCATGCGCGTATAAGTCGTCCCCCGGGGACACTTATGCTCATTTATGGTGTCAATTTAATTGAACCAAAGTATTTTTCTGCTGCGTATAAATATAGTTTTAACTGTAGACTAGCTGATCCACCGGGCCGAGGGATACGGCCATTCATCGTAACTGATTTTCTTTCATATCAAATCAACAATTTTCCTTAAAATCTAATGTCTGGAGTTTTGCCTGAGCGTGTGCAGTTATCTCCTGCACGACGTGGCATCACGGCACATGTTTTCTCTTACTCTCATACGATTTTACCGTTAAGAAAACGCGGGTTGTGACACGTCGCCAGCTCCAGGGATCAGGAGGAGAACGAAAGCTATCCCCGCTTTCCCCATCGGTTCTAGAGTCCGATCACCAAGGTCAGCAAAGCTCTCCTCCAGAAGGACGTCAGAAGTGTAGATTTGTAATATCCCATTTCGTGCTAGACCCCTCGAATGCATTTTGAGTCAAGAGAATTGACTCAGGCTCGAAAAGCATCGAGTGAACATGACGCCACTTTACGAATTTAACATAGAAAATACTCGGGAAACTTTAGGCATCGAGTGATCTCGACGCCTTTTGAAAAAGTGTCGAGTGATCTCGACGAATTTAACTTAGAAATACTCGGGAAACTTTAGGCATCGAGTGATCTCGACGCCATTCGAAGAAGCATCGAGTGAACTCGACGCCACTTAACGCGGCGTTAAGTGTTCTCAACGCACTCAACGCCATTTTACTTAAACTATGCGGGATGGTGTTGGCGTTGAGTGGTATCAACACCACTCAATGCGGCGTTGAGTGGTCTCAACGCCACTCAACTCTAACTTAGAATAGATGGAATGTTGACGGTGTTGAATGGTGTCAACACCAATCAACACGGTGTTGAGTGGTGTCGACACCACTCAACACTTTTGTCTGGAGTGATGAAGGCGTTAAGTGGTGTCGACACCACTCAAAGTGGCGTTAAGTGGTGTCGACACCACTCAAAGCTGCGTTGAGTGGTGTTAACACCACTCAACGCTTTTAACTGGAGTGCTGAAGGCATAGAGTGGCGTCGACACCACTCAACGCAGCATTGAGTGGTGTCAACACACTCAATGCTTTTGTACTTGAGAATTTTTTAGTCTGAAAATTATGTTGACCGGTTCACTTGTATATGGGCTGAACCGGGTTCAGGATAAAATGGTGATGAGACATTTATCTCTACAGCAAAAACATATAATTTATTCATCATTTTAAGAAAACATATTTATGACAATGATTGATGGTCCGATATATGGCAGGCACATGACGGCATGAGGAACCATACTGCCGGCCATGCCCAGTCACTCCTCTTAAGTCAAAGCCTTTAAACCAGCCAACCTCACCTCCATTCCACCCCACCATCACCTTCAGTGATCCCTAAGAAGCAGAGGATTAGTCAGAGAAATCAGCAAACGAGCTAGCTCGCCGGAGCAAGGATCAGTCATGGCGCACCACCACCAAACTCGCTGTCAAGCTCGTCTATGGGTCTATTTCTCCTTACCTCCTTCTATGCAAGCTGTCTAGCTCAATTAGGAGAGATATTAGGCTCAAATAAGCCTGATGCTATGTGAGAGGAAGCTTGCCGAGCATTTCTCCTTGCTCGGGTTCGCAAGAGGAGCCACCTCCGGCGGCCATGCTGCCAGGAAACACAAGCCATCACCTCAATGGAGGTGGTGGTGACAATCGACGGTGGCGGCGGCGGCCAGATGGCCGAGAAATAGAGGATCAAGGTTGCGCAGGTCGGGGCAATCTGGACCATTGGCTCATTGGGGAAGATGACCCGATGTCGTTCGTTATTTATATTAAAACTATAGATTTATGTTAACTTTTCTGTCACTATTTGAATAGCAACTTGCTTGTAAATTTTATGCCTCTTAGATGCATTTTCAGAAATGATGCTCAACATGAAAAAAGGTAGATCTAGGTCTTACCTTTATTTTCACACCCTGAACATGAAATTTGGGGAACTGAAACTCCCTGTAAGGCCATTCTACTAAGACTGGTCCTAGGCTAGGGAAGATTTTTAAATGAGTGCTTAAGACAAACCCTAAGTCCACATGTCATGAAATTTTATACATACATGTGTTTATGCTAGACTTAGGTCTTGTCCAAAAATCAGAATTTTTGGGATGTATTTTTCTGTAGTTTTTATAGAAATATTATTTATTAAATAAATAGATTATCGGATGATTCCCTTTTCCAAATGCCTCCAAATAAGGGTGGCATGGCCATTGGGTCATTATATGACCATGGTAAAAGTTTCAGGCAATTTGAATCTCTGTACATAATAGAATTACAATTTTACCCTTTTGGAAATTACTTTAAAAGTAAGGGAAAATACTGTTGAAAATTATGGAAAATTTTATGGTATCCTATTTCTGTGATTCAAACTCAATATAATTATTTCAGAATTTTTGGATGATTATATATAATGAAAACCCTAGTAGTGGCATTTTGGTAATAATGTCCATACGAATTTATGTTAGGTCAGATCACTTACTAGAATCATGAATTTCTCTATTGAGTATTAATATATCAATTTTGATCACCAGTAATATTCTAGGAATTTTTGGTTGTATCTTTTAAGTACTTCATATGGAAAATGGATTATTTATGGATTTAATCATAAATAGAAAATATATGGAAGTTCAATTTACATAGTCATGATTTTTGATAATCAGATATTTTTAACCTAGATGAATCTCAGATAATTTATTTATACATAATGGACCACCGGTTAGAGTAGTTCATGTTCAAAGTGACCTAGGTCACTTAATTAATTAATTTAAATTATGGTCCAAAACAATTGGTAAATAATGATGAAATTCTGAATGATCAATATTACCTACATGTCAAACCCATGATAAATAGTTAGGGGCATTTTGTCCAAGGAACTGACAGTCATCTCATACAGGTTAATGTTAGGTCATGGATTGCGCTTAGCTAAGTAACAAATAACATTAGGACCCATAGGGGATATGATAAGTGGCTGGATTGAGAAGCATATCCGGAAGATGAAACCCTGGTTGTTGTCAAGTGGGTCACTACATAGTAATGAGTGTTAGAGTGTAAAGCCCATGAAAAGTAGTCAGAACGGAGACCGATAGAAGACCGTCGTTCTCCCAGCAATACCTTAAGCCATTAGGTTAACTCAAGTGCAACATTGAGAGTTGGGTATTAATAACGAGTAAACAATAATAAAAGTAAGTGTCCTTAAGAAAAGGGAGCTTTGTTCATCAGCCCATCATAGTTCCTAGTGCCCCCGAGAACCGTTCACCGGGTATGCCCTGGGTAGTCCAAGGACTAACCATAAGTTGTTATGCATGATAAGCCTTAAACAAGAGTAGTTTAATAGGTTAAGGGAATGATGTGACAATCTCACCCGTATAGGGTTGGAGGATACAAGACTGGTTTTGTCCTACGAGCTGGAGGCTCGGATGTTTGGATACAAGATGGGTTTTGTCCTGCGAGCTGGAGGCTTCAATGTTTGGATACAGGAAGGGTTTTGTCCTGCGAGCTAAAGGCCTGAATGTTTGGATACAGGACGGGTATTCTCCTACGAGATGGAGGCTCAGATGTTTGGACACAGGACAGGTTTTGTCCTGCGAGCTGGAGGCTCGAATGTTTGGATACAGGACAGTTTTTGTCCTCCGAGCTAGAGGCTTGAATGTTTGGATACAGGACAGGTTTTGTCCTGCGAGCTGGAGGCTCGGATGTTTGGATATCTGACGGGTTTTTCCTGCGAGCTGGAGGCTCGGGTTGGAAATAAATTATATGTGCATAAAATATATTAGTGGCGGGTCATGCGATACTGGGCCAATTATCATAACGATGGCAGTATGGTAACTCAGGTGAGGTCCGAGGGTTTGAGGGGCCAGTAGGTTATTTATACTGCGGTTTGGAGGACAATCCTCGAAAATGCACACCCGACCTAAAAGTCTTTTGGTTTAGCCAGCAGTTTACTATGTGGTGACATTGGTCTGTTCTTTAGAGGCGTATGGAAGGTCTAGGACTGGTAGTTTGTATACCCTCCTAGGAGTGGAGATGCCAGCTCCACTACTACCGTAGCCATAATGGTAGTACCTAAGAGTTAAGCTAACTCCAAAAAGTGGGAACTAAAGGTCTATGTGCATAGAGTCGTATGGGTGAGTTACACTTGTATGAATCATAACCCGCATACCATATCATACATACTTACTTAGGACATACATAGCATACATCCTTATCATATAAATTAGTATGAGCTCTTTTATATGATAAGTTACATTTGTGAAACCTTAACTTATAAGTTTGTATGGGCATTCATATAAGTTAATGAACTTCTGTGATGTTATTGTAGTAGTTGCTAATTTACTTTTCTGCTAAGTACTTTACTCTACTTACCAGACTTATTTTCAGTACCATTTTTCACTCCATTACTTACACTATATAGAACTGCTAAAGTAGAGATATACATGTCATTATGTAACCATGATAGTTTAGAGCCATTGTCACCTGCTATACTTTTATACCCCTTGTTGTTCTCCGCTTTGTCCTCCCACTCGGTACCTAGGAGTCGCGGAGATGAGGCGAGGACAAAATGGCTTAATCTTCATGACTAACGGTTGGTTGTGACCGTATCATTTTAGGAGCTCGAGGAGATGGAGCACCAACACGACCAACAGGATGAGGTGGCAGGACATGAGGAACTGACACCACCTACTACTACTACCGCAGCCCGGCGTCAGGTGATGATGCCTGTACTGATAATAGTTTAGCTTTTGCATAGTTTGTTTTGAGAGAGAGATTTTATTTGTTATGTACAGGGCATAAGCTTTTTTCTCTTTCCTTCCGTACTCATTGTGGACTATTGTATCTCTCATTTTGTTTATATTATGATGATGATGTGATTTTGACTTGATATATAATTGCTTAAATTTCTTCTCTTCTCGATTGGACGATAGGTTGAATGATCATACTAGCTGGCAGAATCAGCGTCTTGCGGTGTCGACTATCTTGTATGTGCTAAGTGTCACTGTAAGGCGGTGATTCTGGGCATAAGACCGGGTACCATCCTGAGTAATGGGGAGGGGGTCTTACAAACTGGTATCACTCAATGAATGATCATTGAGAAAGCAGTCCACAACACTGGAACACCCCGCTCGGGCATTAGTTTACGGGCAAACTATGTAGCAGAAGCGATGGTGTGCCCATGTGTAAAAGTCACAAAAATAGTCTAGTTAAGCAATGCGTTAGGCCAATCCTAATATACACCTTACATTTATACAACCTCCACAGGTCGCCATACCGTAGGATGTGATTCCTCCCCCTATGGCTACCACACCTTTCGAGCGGACGGAGATGGGCAGACTCTGACGGCCATCCTCGATGCCTTCAGAGATCAGCAGGCCCCGATCCAGCAGCCTAACCCGGGATCGAATATGCTGAGTGCCTTCAAGAATCTATCCTCGCCGACGTACCACGGGACAGAGAATGTGGTAAAGACTAAGGAGTGGCTCGAGGCCATTCAAGAGTTGCTTGTAGGCATCTGATGCACTGTCTGGCAGGTAGTTCCTTTGGCAACTTCTGCACTAGATGCTCACGTGAAGAGATGGTGGAAGTCCATGCGGGACTCCACATATGCAGATAGAGAGCTGTCAGATATCTCCTGGGATGAGTTCAACGAGGCCTTCTTGGATCACTTCGTGTCTATTACAGATAGAGATGAGTTAGAGGAGGGGGTTTTGAACCTTAAGCAGAGGACGAGATCAGTGATAGAGTACTAGAGGGAAGTTTTCCATTTGGGCAGTTTCTCGGGGATACACAATGTGGATGAAAGGAGGTATGTAAAGAGGTTCTATAGGGGGCTTAGGGACTCTACTAGGCAGGCTCT